>APFE030540979.1:0-52078 GCA_000404065.3 Pinus taeda | reverse complement strand
GATAATAATGCTCTACTATGCCCTTTGAATTCCTTCAAAATAAATTTCAAACCAATCTTAAGCAAAAATTTAAAAGAATCTACACACATTTTTTCACTTTGTAGGAGCTCGATATTGCCTCTAATGTATCTCTGTACATTCAAATCATCCAGTTCGGAAATTGTGACCTGCAGTAGCCCTCTGGGTCCTCTTTCCAATGCCATCAGTCTGATCGAAATTAGATTCTCCAAGGAAGAGTTATGCGAAATCTCCCACAGTGACCTGATTATGGACTAGTTCAGTTGGGTAAACTTGTACAATGTGCCACGAGTCCTTGTTTCGTCTTTTGGCTCTAAAAAGTATATACAAGAAACTACAGTCCGTCCTCTTTCTGCACCTTCTTACGAAATTTCAATCCAATGCTCAGAGAAAAAGTTATGATGATTTTCCCCAGGTCACCTGTTTGGAATGTAATTCAGGAGTCTACAAAAAGACCAATTTCCTCAGATCATATCTCTGCAAATATAGCGCAAAACGCTCTGAAATTCGGACCCGAGATTCAACGCGATGTCTTTTCAAATGGTTTTTTTTTAGCTTCTGAAACGTCACAGAAAAAAAATTATTGCGAAAATGCCACAATGACCTGATTGGAGCAGCGAAACCCTAGAATCCAAAGCTCTGATACCAATGTTATGAAACCGGCTCAACAAAAGATAAAAAAGATAGATCAACACCTTAGAATTCAGTGTCTTCGAGGGGGCAACCTCCTTTACGTTATATAAATGAACAATTCTTGGATGATACAAATGACAAAACCTCCTTTCTATATATAGGAGTCTAAGGAGCCACAATATAACCCAACCGACCTAACAATAATAATATAAAGCCACAAAAATAACAATAGAGGGATTCTATGGGGCACAGTAATAACAATATGGGGGCAATAAGGGCACAATAATATTAATAAGGGGTACAACTACAATATTAATGGGGTAATCACTAGTATTATAGGGACCCAACAGTGGCATAGCTCTATGTGCTCAAAATGATGAAAATCATTGGTTTGTGAATAGTGGGTGCTCCAGACACATGAAAGGGGACAAAATGAAGTTTGTCTCATTGAAGAAAAAGGAAGGAAATGTATCCTTTGGAAGTGGATCTGCCAAAATTGTTGGAAAATGAACTGTTACTCTTATTAATGGAAAAGGAAAAGCTCAAAATGCTTTGCTAGTAAACGGGCTCAAACACAACCTCTTGAGTGTTAGCCAAATCTGTGATCAAGGACATAATGTTGTCTTTAGCACCAAAGACTGTGAAATAAGGAACTCTTCCTCAGGGGAACTTATGGTGAAAGGGGCTAGAACACTAGACAACATCTACATTTTGAACAAGATTCAAGAAGACACATGCTACTTAAGTCAAACAAATGAACTAATCATCCTATTCCACAGTTGCCACAAGAGAACTAATCATCCCGGCCCACAGGAGAACTAATCATCCTGTTCCACATTTGCCACGGGCTATCACAGGGGAAGGTTGAACCTATCATCCTGTACATAGTTATTAACGCACCACCAGGGGAGGGTGAGTCACCCTATGGTCGTATGTTGCTCTAATAAGTACTCCAAGCCCCCCAGAGCTCCCAAAGCTCAATGCATGCAACATGCAAGACCCTTATAAGAAGGTCTCTCAACGACTCCAAGTCGTTCGGGAAAGTCACAAATTTGACCTTTCCCAGGGACTTTGACAAAATGTCTGTGACTTGTACATCAGTCTCAATGCGATGCAGCCTCCTCGTTCATCGACTTACCATATCCCAGATAAGGCAGTATCTAATGTCTATCTGCTGGAGCAATCATCGAATATGGGATTCCTCAATAATCAAATCCCCCCTCTGGTTGTCACAGAGAATCACAGTGGTATTCATCATATGTACAAACAACTCACTTAAGAGCTTCTGCAACCATGCAGCTTAACATGAGATCATGCACATAGCTATGTATTCAGTCTCGACGATGCTTATAGCAACTGACTTTTGCTTCCTTCTTATCCATGATATCGAAGCAGAATCTAAAGAGAACCAACACTAAGAAGTGCTCTAGTGATCCTCCACACTGCCTGCCCAGTCAGCATTCGAATAATCATGCAGTTTCATATTTCCAACAGTGTATCTCAATTCATGAGAGATTGTGCCCCGAAGATATCTCATAAGATTCTTGGCACCAATCTAGTGAGGCTCAACCAAATATGAGCTCCCCATGCTAACTTCAAAACATATGTCTAGACGGAAGTTCACCAAGAACATCAACGCGAATGAGTTTATGAAACTCAAAGGCATTTCTTAAATCTCGTCCGACATCACTACCATATAACTTCTGAAAGTTAAGATCCTCGAGGTAGTCACAGGCTTGTAGTTTATCATTCCACATCCGAAATCCAACTCCCTCTTACTTCTGCAAATGAGAGGGTATGCACCTGTCAGAAATAGGTCATCCTCATAAGGTGCCGGAATGAGAGGTCTATCATCCACAACCTTCAGGTAATGGTTTGGATCGGTTTCACTCCTAATGAATGTCAGCTTCATCAGACAGCTATCAATACTCTCATACTACGCCCGGGGTATTTTGCTTCAAGCCATAGAGGGCTTTCTTCCAACTGTATACATGAGATTCCCGATCATGAATCTCAAACTCCTCGGGTTGTTCCAAACCTGTGGACCTACTACATGAGAGGAATGGTCCCCTTATAAGATTTTCCTTTGGTACATCTCAGACATGTACCTTCATACTCTTCAAGAATTCAGGCATCCCTATCACCATCTGACTCACATCAGGTAGGGCCCCATAGGTAGACCTCTGGTGTTACAGATGTAATATGTCCACCGACATGATCCCCAATGGACCATCCTACAACTTGACACAAATTTCCAACCCTGAACCCATGAGGGGTAACATTCCCTACACCCTTTCTAGTATAGGTGGCATTGGCTCGAAGTATAATCCCACGATTGTTTCCATCTCTAACAAATTAGAAAGTGCACCCTTCTATCTAATGAAGTGCCTTGAAGCACTACCATCAATAAGCCAGATTCCCAAAGAATCTGAAGGAGAGGGCCAATACAAGATAACACTTATTTATCCTATCAAAAACAACATTTGATTCTTCATACCTGGGTTTCCTTGCTTTCTTTGAAGAGTCGGCCATTTCCTTGATGACCTACATTACTTGTCATTCCTTTGATCATTGAAGATGTCCCTGGAATGATTGTTATCTTCATCAAGAGATGTGTCTCTGCCATTCAGACACTCCTTCGCATAATGGCCGAACTTATTACAACCAAGGCATCTGCCTTTCCTTCCACCATTAGATCCAGACTTCCCATTGAAGTGATCTTTAGGTAGGCCATCAGAAACTTCTACTACCATTCTAATTCTTTGCTTCGACTTCACCCTTGGTGAATTTGAAGAGGGATAAGGAATCCACTGATACTTTTGTCCTTTCCCAACTGTCTTCGGTGATTGCTCTTTCACTCTTGCTTGAGCATTGCCTTCACCTCAGCTCTGATACCATGTTAATTTTAGGTATGTTCTATGCTTAGAGCAATTTATTTCACTTTTCACAGTTAGTTCAATATCTTTTCCAGATTAGCAATCACATCAGCATTAAACTAAACTGCAGATAGAACATAAACATAAATCGTAGAAGACAAGTCAAGACAAGAGGACACAAGATTTGGTGCTAGCCAGGGACAAACCCCAATGTGGGGAAACTCTTGATCAATTCTTCTTATATGTTCTTCAATAGTTCAGCAGAGAGAGAGAGAGAGAGAGAGAGAGAGAGATTACAACAGAAGTCAACACTTTGACTTATCTAGATAAGAGCATAGATCATCTCTAAGAAGATGATACATGAGATCAGTTGAAGACATGCTGCTTCAACTAATTCTCCAAGGTGACTCCTTCACCTATCATTGTGTTGCATTTCATCATCATGTTGCACCTCACCGTGTTGCACCATGCTGCACCCATCATCACTATGCTGCATCTAATCACGCTTCATTAATCATGATTGTACCCATCACAGTACTACATTATGTGCGATTGCTACACCATGTTGTCGTACTGACCTATGCTCTGGCTGGACCTTGCTTGCTTGTTGTCCCTAGCATGCTTGTTGTCCTTAGCATGCTTCTTGTTGCATGCCAGCTGTCCCTTGCATGCTAGATGTGACATTGCATGCTTGGTGTATACGCTGCTAAGTACCATACAACTGTCCCAATGTTAGTTAGTTGTCCCTTGCATGCTGCTCTCCTTCGAACACAGATGCTCCGACAGTTCCCAGCAGTTCCGGTAGTTCTGGCTGTTCCCAGCAGTTCCGGCAGTTCCCAGTAGTTCCGGCAATTCCCGACAGTTCCAACAGTTCCAGCAGTTCCCGACAATGCCTACAATTTCGGCAATTCCAACTATTCTTGACAATTCCGATAGTTCCGGCAATTTCGGCTATTCCTGACAGTTCTGGCTTTTCCTAACAGCTTCAACAGTTCCGGCTATTCCTGGCATTTCTGGCAATTCCAACTATTCCCAACAGTTTCGTCAGTTCCCAGTAGTTTCGACAATTCTGACTATTCCCGGAAGTTCTGGCAGTTCCGACTTTTCTTGGAAATTTCAGCTTTTCCCAGTAGTTCTGGCTATTATCGGCAGTTCCAACAGTTCCCGACAGTTTCGGCTTCTACCCTCTAGATTAGGGCAACGTTATTCCTTAGGATCTCTCCTCTTACTAAAACCCAAAGACAAGTAGAGAGGAAGAGATCCCAAGTGCGTTGAAATGACTTGAAGGCCACCTTTATTTATACTAAAATGTTGAGCACAAGTGGGGTTTATTTGGTTGTTGGCCAACCTTGACGAATTGTCCCATAACACAAATAAATTCATATCTCCATGAATACTTATCAGAATCAGATGATCTTTAGATCAATCTTACACTTCTCGATGAGAGGGATCCAAGAAAAATATTAGCTTCCATCAATAAGATGACCCACATGGAGTTTGGCCCTAGTTGCCAATTTTAACAGTGAAACACATATATCTGTGTCTCTCTTATTTTATGTGTTTATATTTCTGCAATATCTTATGTGTTTCGTTTTTCTGTAATATATAATTTTCTAACAGTGAAGTCTAGCATAGATAAGCCTCGTGCTTGGCACATTGCCTCTTTAAGATGTTCAAAGGCCTTAGTTGCTTCTGGAGTCCAAGAAAATGCATCTTTCTTCAATAATTTTGTTATAGGTCTTACTATTCTTCCATAATTCTTAACCAGCTTGCAATAATACCTTGTCAACCTGAGAAATCCTTGAAGATTCTTTATGATTGTGGGGATTTTCCGTTCCTTAATGGATTTAATTTTGTTAGGATCTGCCTTAACACCCTAATAAGATACAACATGACCCAATTATTCCATCTCTTATACCCCAAAGAAACATTTGGAGGTTTTCGCATATAGTGGTTTCTCCTCCAACAGTTTGAGCACTCTGTCAACATGTTGAACATGATCCTTCCAAGACTTGTTGTAGATTAGTATATCATTAAACAAGACTAACATAAATTTTCTAAGGAAGGGCTTGAAAATGGAATTCATAAAACCTTGAAATGTGGAAGGTGCATTGGTAAAGCCACAAGGCATGACCAAAAATTCATAATGACCCTCATGAGTTCTAAATGTTGTTTTCGTAATGTCTTTAGTCTTCATTCTAATTTGATGATATTCTGAATGAAGATCCAACTTGGTGAAGTAAATTGCTCCATGTAATTCATCCAACAATTCATCAATGACAAGCATGAGAAATTTATCTTTAATAATGAGCTTATTGAGCTCCCTATAATATGGACACATGCGTCACGATCCATCATTCTTGTACACCAATACTATTGGAGCAGAGAAAGAAATTTGACTAGGTTCAATTCTATCGGCCTCTAACATTTCTGCAATAATACATTCAATTTCACTCTTTTGAGCATAGGAATTTGAATGGTATTCTGCAATGATAATCGTCGTACAGTCCTTGTCAGTTCATAAAAACTCCTACAACATCTATCAATCTATGTACCATATAAAACTATAGCCTTGATACACTTAATTATTTGTACAAGAATAATCACATCATCAAAATTCGATGGATGACGTCTCGAACCCCCTAATGTGGTTCATCATCAAGACCAAGATTATTATTATTTAAATTTATTTTAAAGTAATATGTATATTATGATTGTGTTTGAGGCATTAATGTATCTTTTGCTTGAATTTATTTACAATACCATTCAAAACCAATAACCTCACGTAATTGTTCCTCTCCATCTTTGCATAATCTTCCATTCACATGCATGGATGGAGTTTGTCTAAAAAATTATAGATTTTCCATACAAATCTATACAAATAATAAATTAAAATAAACAAATACGGTATTAAAGTTTATTAAAAAACCTATCCAAAAATAGAGTTATTATTAACTCTGTGTGTCTAAAGACAACGCAATCATCAATTATCTAGCTATTTTAATTGTAATTTTTATTAATATAAAATTGTATGTTTTTATTGTTTTTACTCTAATTTAACTATATTTAAACTAAATCGGAGTAGCGACACTATAGCCCTTCTTCAAATGTGAGACCTGGTTCATACTTTTCAAAATTCAATAATTAAATTAAGTGGCAGGAATGCTAACTATGCGGCCTTGTTTATTTGAAAAAAAGATAAAATAGTTAAATGCAATAATATAAACGTAATGGCTTGTGGAGTTTTTAAATAAGCAGGGTATTCTACCTAGTTTGCAGGTAGGCTCAACTTTCACGATGTGCGATGCACAAAACTTATTGATGGGGATTGCAACACAGCCAAAGTACGTGATGTAACGCTTGTGGATAGATTGATGCAAAATTAAGCATGATATATCCCTAAAAGAGCATCTAAGACTACTAAATACACTGGCAATCGAGATATATCCATGAAGAATTATGAGATATTTATAAGATAAGACCATTTAAAGCTAGAACATTCGAGAAAATGTAATTTCAACTAACAATTATTTACTCTTTAATTAAACACTATTATTTACTCTTTAATTAAACACTATTTTAGGCAATTTACAAAATTGAAACTGCTGTGACAATAAAGTGATACTTGAATCTTTCTTAATTTGACGCAACTTTAAAAAAAATGTTCAGAAAATAATTTGTTTGATTCCAATATTGAGTGATACTATAAAAATATTTACAATGTTTTGCATGCTAAAGATAAAATTATGCACGTAAGCAACATGGGGTCAGGAAGAAGCTTTTATTCGGGATTTTGAATTAATAAAATAGACTTGCACATACATATTTATTACAAAAGAGTACATGGATTGGGCAATTTACAGTCTACATTTCTCACCCATCTAGTGTACCACTTTCATATTCAGTGTTATTGTAGAAGGACTAAGTGTTATCATTCAATGCCTTTTGGTCAGCATCTTTCCACATTTTTTCAATTCCATCCATGTGGCCCATGCCCACCACACCAACTACTTTGCCTTGACAACTCCGTAGATGCTTGAACATTACTTGGTCCCTATGAGTTATTAACACTTCCATCTGCCAATACAATGATTATTAGATAAAACCACTGTTAAATAATCCAGTTCTTTTGGACATCTGCAATACATAAGAACCTCTAATTAATCCAGCTATTCTGGATTACTAAAACTGTGTCTGTTATCTACCACTCTGTATGTTGATTGCACGTATGTTTTTTAACACACAACTCAGGAGAATTTTGCAAACAAAATGGTCATACTTCGTTGTTCGATTTTTGCAAGTGGGCAACATAAAACCTGGTGCAGAAGCTAATGTTTATGGGATCGTGAAGATATTGATAACATGTTCACTTGTGGAGCAGAATTTGTAATAGTTGGCCTCAATGTCACCTCCATGGTGGCACACTTGAGCCAACGATGAATCATGCAAAATGGGCACCTGTAATTTGTGCATTGTATACAAATAAAGCATTCTTTTTATATAATGACTCTATGGAGCCAATTGATGGTGTTTCTGCTGTTGTAGTGCAGTCAAGAAGACAAAAGTTTGTGCTGCTTTACAGGTGCAAGGACTGGTTCATGTGAACACTGCTCAGTCTATGGTTTTAGAGGAACATTTCATATTTCATGTTGAGAAGCTTACTTTGAGTTGCAGCATATCAAAGTAGGTAATGTGCATTATTTTTGTCCCTGGCACGGAAATTTGTCAATGGAAACACTGAGAGGGGGGTTAAGAGCATTAATTAATTTCGGCATCAGATTAAAACCATAAATCAATAGTGCACAGAATCAAAAGATAGTAGAGACCAAATTTTGGGGTGGAAACCCTTCCGAAAGAAAAACCACCGAACGTTTCTCCAATAATTTATGAGTACATAAATGCTTGAGCTCCAACTGAAAAGGGAAGCCCCAACTCCTTAGTACTCTAGAAAAACATTCAATTCTCCATCTCCAACTAGAAAAACGCTCCAACACCCTAATTTTATCAGTCGCTACTGATAGGATGCTCCCACACCCCCACAAGCTCCAACTTGCCTTAGCACCACCTTGCCACCCTAAAGTGTTTTCAAGCTACAACCTAAAGGTGGATTCAACCTCCTGCCTAGCACCACCCAACCACCCTGAAAATGATAATAATTTGGACAAACTATTGTGGGCTCTCGTACCAGGTTTTGAAATATGTAACTAGGTTCGGCCTTCATAATGACATATATAATCATGATTTTATGTAAAGAGAAAAATAAATTTATTATTGTTGTTCTTGAGGCATGGGTTTCATGCTCACGCGAAATTTATTTATAGGTCAAGCACCCATATAGTGCTTCTAGGGCTTGTCTTTGAGTCAACAAGTCTTAAGAGTCATTGTCATGTATGAAATACCCTTTTGGGCATGTTACATATTATAAACAAAATTTATTTGAGTCAAATTAGAGTCAAAGACCCTCCAAGACCTTGTCATGGTGCCTCAAGCAAGTCAGCCTAGATGAAAGATCAAGTCAGCCTCAAGGAAGCAATTCATATTCCTAGAAAACCTATAAATAAGAATGAATTCGACCTCATTTGGACGCTTCAAGCAAGTTCGATCTATTCAAGAAAGAAGCTAGAAAAGGACGAAAATCAAGGATAAGAAGAAGAAAAGATAAAAGTTTTTGGGTCTCTCTCTCTCTTGTATTTGGGTCTTTGAAGTTCCTGGGAAAATTGAGTTTCTGGAAAGTTATTGGGCAAGTTGAATTATTGGAAAATTGTTGGGCAAGTCGAAGTGTTGGAAAGTTGTTGGGGTCAAAGCTTCAGAAGAAATTGCTGGGTCGAAGTTGCAAAGGAAACTACTGGGGTCGAAGTTGCTAGAAAGAAAGCTTATCGAGGAGAAAGGTTGACTTGGTCTTGGAGGGGTCTCTATCAAGGGTCTTAGGGCTTGGAATTGGTCATTTGAAGATTCTATAAAAAGAGAAGAAGTCTTGTGAGTTTTTTCTCAAGAGGAGAGGGTTTGGCCCTCGCTGATCACCTATATCTTGTGTCCTCTTGTCTTATTGTTTTTTATCGTTTAGTAGTTGCTTGATAAAAAGAACACTAAACATAATCAAGAAGAAGCTAATTAAGTTAAGAAAAATACATCACAAGCAGTTATCAAAGGTAAGAGAAATCACCTAATCTAGTTACCCTAGATTTCTCAACATGGTATTAGGGCTAAGGTGACAAGACAAGGAAAGGCAACTTGTGGAATGGCCATCAAAAGGAGTATCAAGAAAGGTCAAGACATCAAAGAGGACATCAAATCATCAAGAAGGGATACATAAGGACCGAACGATCTAAGGAGAATAAAAAAGGACTACTCATTTCAAGGTTCCACAATCTAAAAGCAACAACAAAGAAGAAGACCTCAAAACGCTAACTCATCCAAAGAAGGGTTCTACATTTGAAGTATTCTTGAGAAGCTCATACATTTCTCAATCATCATCACAAAGAATATCTCAAGGATCCTTCCTCCTCTCAAAGAAGAACTACACATTGAAGCATCTCAAAGCCTCTACATCTCAGGGAAGCAAGGAGAAGCACTTGCATCCTCATCAAGGAATCAAGGTGATCTCCCTCTTCTTGAGTCAAGGATCACTATCAAAGCATACTTGAAGGAAGACATCTTCTATTATCATCATTATCATCAAGAAAAGCATCAAGTTGAAGATTTCATCATCTAGGAGTATCTTCACTTGACAAGTATCTTTATGTCTATGTATGAATCTATTAAAATGAATTCATTATGCAAGGAAAGAAACAAATTGGCTGGGTCATCAAACTTTCTTGCATGGAAGAAGAGGACATATTTGATCCTCATAGAAAATGAAGTCATTGGAAATGTTAAGGGGTCAATCACTAAACCTCCTAAGGAAGAAGCTCAGGCATTATCAAATTATATGAAAGGGGAAATAAGTGCTCTAAGAATCCTTATAGAATCCATCAGGGATCCCCTCATACCTTATATATCAAAGCTAGAGACATCAAAAGAAATCTACAAGAAGTTAGTAGAATTATTCTCTGTAAGCATTGTTGGAGAAGTCATATGATTGAGAACCGAGCTATATAACACGAAGGTATCAAAGGAAGAAGGGATAGCTCTCATATCTTATGAGGGTGTCAGAAATACGAGACCAACTACAAGAGTTAGGGGAAATAATGTCTGATAAAGAAATGACCATTGTGGTGCTCAATGCACTACCTGATGAATGGAGCAACTTTGTATCAAGCATCTATGGAAAGAAGGAAGTCACCCCATTCAATGAACTTTGGTCATTGTGTAAGATTGAAGAAACTAGGTTAAAGGCAAAAAATGATGTGGCACCAAGCGAGCAAGTTCAAGCATTTGTTGCCATGGCCAAGAAAAAAGGAAAATTTGGGAAAAAGAAGAAGATCAATATGTCAAAATCCAAAGCTATGGATGTCAAGAATATGGGCACTACAAGAGAAATTGTCCTAAACTCAAAGACAACAACAAAAGGAAAGGAAGGGATGAAGCCCATGTCACTAAAGAAGAAGTCGGGAAGAAGAAATCAAAGGAGGAAGTGAAAGATCTCTACTATCACTGAGATAATCTCCTTCACTTTTGATCCACCTTGCAAAAGCATGCTAAGTCTAGTTGCATTAATAACATACTTCCAAGCATAAAATTGGTTGATAGACTTCTAGGGCCACCCTTTCTCAAATTAGCTTGAGGGATTTAGCACCTTTCTAGTGATTAAGATTCGGGTGTTGGAACACAGGGGGAGGTATAGTTAATCAAGCCTTTGTGTGCTTCCCGTTGGCTTCCATCCCACAAACTACTCTAAAGACTGGTTCCAAAACAATTAAGAGGAAGATCTTACTTAGAATAGGCATATAACTAAAAGTAACCAAGATTCTTGCATCACACTTAGGTCTTAGGATTTGCATATCATATAGGTTAGTGAAGCATCTAAGCAATGATAGTCCATCTGATTACTTGGTCTCTAATTAATAATAAGTGAGAAATTGACTCAATAAGACATTGATCCCAAAGTTGAATTTAATCTATTCCTTAAATCTTGCTTAGATTAAACAGGTAGCTATGCCACTCAATCATGTCTCCCAGACTCGTTGACTGCCAACTTGTCCTCCGTCTTCACATTTCCATAGGGACTACCCCCCATAGCCTGTTGTTGGGAGACAACTAGAACGAAGAAGTCAGGGATCAGAGTGATAGCTCCCGACCTGAGTCTTTGTCGCAGTGCATGTACAATCTAAGCAACAAGAAGTCATCAAGGCCGAGTTCCTAGGAGGAAAAACCGAGTTAGAACTCATTTCTAGGCTTCTTAAAAGGTCAAAACCTCTCAACAAGGTTGCAAACCTAAACTTATAGGCCAAATAAGTAAGAGGAGACGAGAAGCAACATTTTGGAAACCCAAAAAGGCTAGATCGTAAGCCTAGTCAAGACCAAGTACCTTGAGAGGAAGAGAAAAGTTCAGTGCATAAAAATTAGAGTCTGAATAATCATCTCTAAAGATCCGAAACTACAAAATCTTGTGTATGGGTGATCAAATCAAAGTTTAGACATCGCTTGTGGACTAGAATTAGTCCTATTAGGCAACAAAGAATTCTACTTGAAAAAGGGTCCATGGCCGAATTTCATAAACCTATATTCAAGCCTTGCGAGACAACAAAAGAAGTCATCATCTCAGTGGTCCGAATTCATAAGGATCTGTGCATATATATAGGAGGTTTGAGCCTTAACAGTGATATAGAAGCCGACTTTCATTAGGGGATTTTTTAGGTCTAAAATAAGCCTCCTAAGAAAAATGTACAACCAAAATAAACTTTATTAGAACTAATAGGATTCAGGATGATGATGTCAACCATGGGGGATGATTCACCCTTTTTGGAGTAAAAAAGTAAATTTAAAAAATAATAAAATAATAAAACTACTTTTTCAACTCGTATTGTCAACTTATCTCCCTAAGGTTTTACTCAAATTTCAAGTGGGAGTACACGTTGGATGCAAAATTTGATTCCTCATCCAAAGAGTACCCATGCTGCATACTTTTGATGGACCCTGCTACATGAAATATGATAAATACATGAAAAAACATTATTGCAATCACGTTTTTCATGTATTTCTGGTTTTTCATGTAGCAAGTTTCATCGAAAGTATGAAACATGGGTACTCCTTGGATGAGGAATCGAATTCTGCATCCAAGGAGTGTTGCTACTTGAAATTTGAGTAAACCCATAGGGAGATAAGTTGAAAATACGAGTTGAAAGGATAGTTTTTTCTTTTTTCCCTCTAAAATTTGATGATGCAATCTAATCTTATTTTATTATTTCCACTATTATTTTATAATTTCCTTAGGAGGCCCATTTTAGACCTCAAAATTCCCCTATGGAAAGATAAAGAGAATCTTTGTTTTGACAAGCATATTTGAAAGGTCTATTTCACTGGCTGAGGAAGCCCTAAACTCATAATCCTACATCAATCTTTGACAAGGCTTATAGCAACCTCCCTATCACACGAGTTGTGTCACCCTGAAGAAGATCAAATCCACATCCTTTTGAAGTAGCATTAGAAGTCATAAAGGGACCAACCCTCTTGTTGAAGACAAAGGAAGGAAATTTTTGTACCTGCAGCAACTCCTACATCCTACCCTAACCAGAAGTTGAAAAAAAGTTGGTATTGCCTCTTAATATTGTTTGGCTCATTGGAAGGAAATCTTTGGTGGAAGTATCTAGCATCTTGGGACCAACTTGAAACAAGCCAATAGTGTTGAGAAATCTAGGGGCAACCAATTAGGTGATTTCTCTTACTTTGATAACTGCTTGTGACGTATTTTTATTTAATTTGATTCGCTTCTTCTTTCACTTGATTATTATTAGCATTCTCTATCATCAAACAACTACCAATCAATAAAATCAATGAGATAATAGGACACAAGATGTAGGTGGTCAGCGAGGGCCAAAACCTCTCCTCTTGAGAGGAAAACCCACAAGAATTCTTGTCTTCTTCTAGAATTTCAATTAATGAATTCCAAGACCTATGACCCTTAACCAAGACCCCTCCAAGACCAAGTCAAAATTCTCTTTGAAGAGCTTCCTTCTTGCAAAGTCAACCCAAGTCAAACTAGCATTTGATGCAACTGCAATTTCTCCTTCAACCCAGAATTTCAGACTTGCAATTTTGACTGTAATTTCGACCTGCAATTCTTGGCCTCCTGCAGTTACTATTGTTTCACACGTGTGAGAGGATTAGGGCACAATTTGGAGGCTTATTTTCTTTGCTTTGCTTATACTCTTCTTCTTATGAATTCGGCTTGCAATGATGACCTTTTTGATGCTTGATTTCGGCTTCTTTTAAGGTCAACAACTTGTCCTTACAGCAACAAAAGTGATGCCCTAGAATTCACATGCGTAAGTAGATTCAACCCAAAACAAATCAGAAATATTTTGATTTCTTTCTTCCCTTGGATCTCCTTCTCTTCGCTCTTCTTTAGGTCTTCTTCCTTTCCTTGATCGAGCTTCTTGTTAGATCAGTGAGTGCCCTTTGAATGAGGCGAAATGCTCCTTTATATAGGCTTCCTTAAGTGCCCTAATAAGCCAACTTGTCCTTCTAGATAGGATGACTTGTGCTTTTGAAGGCCGACTTGATTGTAGCACTATGACAAGGTCTTGGAGGGTTGTTGACTCAAATAAAATTTTCTTTACAATATGTAACATGCCCAAAAGGACCTTCCATACATGACAATGACTCAATTCACTTGTAAACTAAATGAAAAGCCCTAGAAGCACTCAATGGGTGCTTGGCCTATAAAATAAATTTCCCTTGAGCATGAAACCCATGCCTCAACAATGACAATAATAAATTTATTTTTATCTTTACAATAAATTCATAAAATCATGATTACATAAGTCATTATGAAGATCGAACCTAGTTACATATTTCAACACTCCCTCTTAACTAGGGAGGCATTCATAATCTATACAAGGTACTTGGACATTCTCAAACTGAAGAATTCTCATAACAAGACTCGGATTGTTAAGACATCTCATAAGCTACTTCCTTAGCATATGCCAGAGCATCTCATCATATCAACCAACATTGTCAAGTAGCAAGGCCTTGACTAACAACTCTATCTCTCCACAAGATGAGAGCACAATGCTGGCAAGACTAATGATTGACAGATACCATCATCATTGTCTCTCAAGGCACATACCCCACCCGAGTGTTCACAGGGTATGTCCTGTTAGGACAATTCCTATCTTGGAATAACACATCCTCAAGGAATTTCCTCTTCGACTACTCTTACATCTTAGATGCCCTACCACATCTTCAAAGAGTATTAGAATCAATCTCGGATGCTTACCCAATCCTCAATTCTTTCTTCACAACATGAAGACAAGAATGATGTGTCTATCTCTCCCTCTCAACTAGGGAAGATATACTCATTCCTATAAAAGGAATATACCCAAGCTCCCTCTTACCCAGGGACTTGTCCAAGCTCCCTCTTAACTAGGGCCTTGTTATCAACAACAACTATCTTCTCTTTGGTGGAGATTATGGTACTTTTAGCTACTTGCAGGGCTCCTCATTTCGATGTCATGAGCTTCATATTCTTCATTATGGAGCCTTCATCTTCTAGATTTTTCTTTTTAGGGTATCGACCATCCATCTTCAACAAACCATAGGGTTGAACCATTAGTCATGTCATCTTTCTCTTCATCGAAAAGTGATCTCCTAGAACACATCTAGCTTTTCTTCATTCAACTATCTCTTTCAAGTCATGTTACTTTCAAGATCTTCCATCCATTCCCATGAGTACTAGTTGTAGGTGACATCTACAACTCTCTTTCGGTAGCCCTGTATCAACCCAACCAGATGTTCAAAAAATAAAAATGGATATCAAATTAAAGTTACCTTTTATGACGACCTTTCATCATGACATTTGCTTGCTTCCAATATCAACATTTTGTACATTCATAAACACATCTCCAAGACATTCAATGTCAAGGGTCTCCTTCCTTTATAGACTTCATCAAAGTCTTTATCCCTTCTCTATGGAGATGCCATAGCCAATTCTTCTAGTCATGGAATGTTGATTACTTGTCTTATCTTATGAGATCATAGTTGTATTTCTTACAAACACCTCTTCCCTTCTTCACACATTGTTCCTAGGAACTTCTATACATAGCTCCTCCATCTTGCCAACCACCTCATATTCCATGTGAGGACATATTATGTTGATTTCATCTAATCAATATGTGAACTAGTTCAAAACATATGTCTTCATGCATCTTTCCAAAGGAAGAGATCCTTCTTCTTTGATCATGCTTATGAGTTAGAGCATTTACCCATGTTATCTGCAACTATATGATGACATGACTTAGTCTATCAAATATATACATACCTCTTTTCTCCTTTTGGTCATCTAGACTTCCTTTGGAAGCTTCTTTTCCTTGATTGAAAGTGCTTCAACCTTCTTGACATGTTGCACTCCTTTGTCACCATACAACCATCCTTCTAAACAAAGGATCCCACACAAGGTGGAATGCAGACCATCGATGAGACACTTGCTTCTTCCAAGTAGGGTGAACCTTCTAATGAAGATTCCAATGGAGGATCTTGATTATCCTCTTCCTGCAAATTCTCCTTCTTATTGATGATGATGTATGATGATTTCTTTCTATGCTCGATGACTTTCTTCCAACCATGAATACTACTATTTCGGTAAGATCTACTTGCTTTCCATCACCATCACTGCCACAATCATGTATACCTCTACTTCAACTATCCTTTCAAGCTTTCATAATGATGTCATGAGCCTATTTCTGCTTCAATCGTATGTTTTAATATGATGCCATATTCTAATATGCTGCATTTTGTCATACTTACAATGCTTCTTACCTGACAGTAATCTTTTAACCATAATAGAGGTCTTTTTCACCTCCTTCTCCTTGCTATGTGCCTGAGAGATCTTAATAGTGAAGATCTATCCCTTCCTTCTTGGGTTTTTTCTCATCAGGGTCTTCTACTTGTCCGATGATATGAGCTTCGATTCTCTCTTTTCTTTTCTTGTTGGCCCTTTTAAGTTTAGGACAATCTCTCTTGAAATTACCATATTCCTGACGTCCATAGCATTGGATCTTTGACATATCGATCATCTTTTTCTGAGGACCAAATTTCCCAAACTTTCCTTTTCTTTTAGCCATGGCAGCAAATGCTTGAGCTTGTTCGCTTGGTCTTACATTGTTGATTTCTGTACAATCAGATGTGCTCTAGCCTCGAGATTTTGCAGAGAGGCTAAGACACATGCATTCTCCAAGACCCAGAAATCTTTTGAAAAATTCCACCTAGAGATGGTTTAATTAAAATATTAATCATTTATAATATATTCTTAAGCCTAAACTTAGGAAATGTGATTAATTAAAGGGTATTAATTAAATCTGGTGCAAATCTTCTAGAAGAAGATGAGGATCAACTCCCAGTTAATCTTAGCCTTTGACTATGTTTTAATCTTGGCCGTTGGTGCTCCAACGAGAGATTATAAGAAGGAGCTTGATGGGAACTTGGAGAACACATCGAGATAGTGAGATCTAGAGATCGAATTTCTCAAGAGTAGCAACACTGGGTTGTCAAAGAGAGATCAAGTGATCTTCTTGTAGTGAGGGGCAGGGATAGTAGACTGGAGGAGCATTTTCCAGTTTCGGAGAGTGCAAGGTAGAGAAGGCAATGAGAGGTATAGAGAGGCAACACAAAGCTTCAAAGCGAGTCTGTATTTTTGTTGGGCGTAGTCGAGATCAAGAGCCGGAAGTCGGGGTGTGATACTGGAGGGCTAGAGGGTTGAAGTTCCAGTCAGTAGAAGATCAGAGAAGGAGGTGACACAGTTCCTAGAGGCTGTGATGCAGATCTGCGTAGGTTGACGCAAAGACTGCATAGAGGTAGTGTGGGGCTACCGTTCCAAAGCCTGATCAGTGTCGGATCACCAGTGATAGTGTGAGAATATTTCTCACTACCTCTTTGCCAGTATATTCTCTATATCTGATTGCCAGTTTGGGCATCTAAAGATTTGTACTCAGATTATTGTTGTCCTCTGAGATAATTATAGGTTAATTAATCATGCCAGAGCATCTAAAATGTTTTGTCGTTTTAAGGTTTTCTGGATGACCAATGTTATGAATAGTTAAAGACAGGTGCTTCAACTTTAACAATCTTGAATTTAATGAAAGGGTTGTTTGTTTGTCTCTAAACAGTTAATTGATTTTAGTTGAATGAATAGTAGAGTTGAAAGGGTTATAACTTACTAAATATTCAAACTGAGTATTTAGTTAATTATAAGATAGAGTGCAGGTAAACAATGTTTACCTGCTCAACAAAATGTATTTAATTTTATGAAGATGGTTGTGGTAATTTATAGATATAGAGGAGTTTATAATAACAGACAGTTCTATAAACTAATCTCTAATTATTGATTATAACTTCACCAGGGATTTCAGATAAACTGGCATTCAATTTAATCTTACCCAAGGTTCTCCATTAAAACTTAAATACATGAAGAATAACATAATGAAATGAAAACATGAGAAAAACTCACAAGGAGACAAACTATTTGAGGCAAATCTAGAATCCGTTGATTAATTCGAAGAAAATCTACAGTTTGATTACAATTCTGCTTTGAAAAGCTCATCCAAGGGTTCAACCCACAATACCTCGAAGGAAGAGTTATTTATACAAAATATTGATTTTCTAGAATGATCCTTTAACAAAATATAAAAATAGTACAAAAATATAGGAATCCAAAAATTGCTAAGCTATTGACACTATCTTCAAGGAAGGTGTTGATGATCTGGTCCCCAAAATGTGTTGCCTCGCTATCTGTCAGTTGGTGATGAAAGTTACTCAATGATTTCACACAGGTGATCCCATCTATCTTCACTTGGTATAGAAAGATTAATTAATTTCCTGTAGACTTCATCCACCTCGGTATACTTTTCAAAAGTAGGCTTATTCACAAAGATATGTTTAATTTCATGTTTGATCATTATATCAAAATTCAAAGCTTCTAAGAAGCCTTCCCTGTAAGATGACCTTTGATACTTGCAAATTTAGCTTTATCAATTGCAATTGTGTAAAGCTTTTGGAAATACTCCTCCAAAATGATCAATTTGTCGTTTGGTGCTACTAGTCCTGGCAATCCTCTTTGGTTGACTAAGTTGAACTTAAAATGGAACCTCTGGACAACAATTTTCAAACTTTGGCACTTTGTCTCCAACTGAGTCATGAGATTTTTGTTTTGCAAAACTTTCTTAATCTCAAGAATGGTTTTTGTCTTGTCTGCAATCTGAATTTCTTCTAATTCAGCTCTAGTTTTTGAATTGAGCACCTTAATCATATTTGTGGCCTCACTTGGTTTATCTTTAATGCTTTCTCTGACCTCTTCAATAGCTGTCTGGCATCTAGTAACAAGCTCTTCCTTTTCAAAAATAATTTGTATAGAGGGCCAAACTTCAGTTATAGCTTAACTTATATCTGCCTAAATATTTTCCTTGGCGTGGGCCAAGGTCTGAGCCATTAATGACTTATCTTCCAACTCTTGAATCTTCTTGGTCAGTCTGTGGGTCTTCTGCATCTCTTCATAATAAAGTGTATCATTCTTTATCTTTTGTCTCCAGATTTTCGAATTTCTTCTTAAGCTTTTCATTTTTGTAAAGACTGAGAAACTGAAAATGACAAGCACTGAAAACTGAAATATGCAGAACCGTAAAATAATGAAAAACTTACCTGAACTGCTGTTGACTGGTAAATTGTTGTCTGCTCTCGTTCTCTGAAGTTGAATCGATTACTGGGAAACCAATTCCTCCCAGCCAATTCAGCAAGCTTCAGTGAAGCTTACTGCCCCCGTGCCCAGAACCTCAGGTCAATTTCAGCTGCTTCCGTTCCTGTTTCGATCTTCCTCTGCCCTCTCAGTTTTCTCCTCTTCCTCCCCCTTCCTCGGCCCTCTCAGTGGTTTTATACCGAGGGGTGCGGTGGCCACCTCCCAGCCTTCACCCACCGCTGTTGCAGCTCTCGACACCTCCCACATGCATCTCCTTAGATATTTGCTGATTGGTGGTTGCTGTCGACTGTGTAGAGGTTTCATTTATGAGTTTGTAATGATCTTTTCAAAAGGTTACGCCATATGTTTCTTATATAGTTTATGTTAGGTTTATTTGCTTTATTCTATACTTCCATTATTTTATGAACTTTAAACTTTATACATATTAAAGTGTCAACTTTATATTAATTTATACCATTTAATTTATATCATTTAACTTATATTAATTTATACCTTTTAATTTATATCATTTAACTTATATCATTTAACTTATACTAATTTATATCATTTAACTTATATTAACTTATACCTTTTAACTTATATTTTATATCATTTAACTTAGACTGATATTTAAATGGGTTGTTACAATTTTCCTGTCTCTGGAGAGACAACTCATGTATAACTTTATTTAGATCACCAGTAGTTGATGTAGACTATGTGGTTGCCGATGTTGATTCCCCTGTTGTCCCTACCACTGTGATTGGAGCTATGGGCACTTGTGTAGACTGTTCCTTTTACTTGAGCAAAGTTTCTATCTATTCCTCCATCTTCTTTATTTGTATATTCTGCTCAATGATTAGTTTGAGCATTTCTTCTTTGTGTTGCTCACTTTCTTCAATCTCCTTGGTTTGGGGATCCTCTGTAGAAGGTTATTTGAGCTGCTTCCTTAATGTTGTGATGTTTGCATTCTTCTTCTTGATAATGTCCTCTACAACTTTAACATCAATAGGATCATATCCAATCTTGATCACTAAATCTTCTAATAATTTGACCGTTTTATCCTTTGCCAAGGAGGATATCTTCTCTATCTTCAACTGTGACTGCACATTTGAAAGAGTTATTCTCAACTTTGAGAGTGCCATGGCAATGTTAGTCATGGTAGATAAAAGCATCTCCCCATACTGTATATGCATGTCCATTTGGTCAATAGGATGTATTTGATTCACATGAAAGGAAAATATGGTTTTATTATAGTTTGAAGAAGCCTTTGAAAAAGGCACTTGAGCCTGTAAGAATGCCATTTGCATCCTTCCCTTTTCACTGTCAAATGTTGTCAATAATCTATGCTATGAAGTAGATGTATGCTTCCAGATTTGAGCATAGATATTGGCCTCAGAGATTCATTATTTTGCTTGATGTCAAGAAAATTAGTGAAAATGTTTGGTTCCTCTTGTTCACCTACTCCTGTTGACTATGTAATTTCCAATAAATTCTGTGACACTGAAGATAATCCGAATCGGATCCATAAAAGACTGTCAAAGAACCTTGACTGTATCGGGACGAAACAAATCTCTAAAGAATCCAAAACAGCAATAAAAAACACCCTAAACCAGTGGCAATGGCAGCCAGCATGGAACGACGAGGACCTCGGTTAAAGCGCGCCGACCGAAACCCATGGAGACTGCGTAGGAGGTCAAAGTAGCCCCTGGGAGCCCCGGATCGGGAAAAGGAGGTGATTTTCGATCGCTGCGCAAACAAGGCCAAAGTGGAGGAGCCTTAAACACTCGGTCGCATTGGGATCCGGAGAACCGCGGGCGGAGAAACGAAAAGCGGTAAAAGGACAAAGGCGGGTCCTGCACTCTGGAAACCGGCGGTATTGATCGGGGCGCCCTCAAACGGTAAACAGTTTTGGATGAAGCAGAGTGATCCCACTCAACGATAGATGCGTGGCGGCGGAGGTGAGAGAAAACCGCCGTTGATCGTGCGTTATCGGTCGAGCAAGTCAACCGCGCGGGACATGCGTATGACGTCGGATCTAGAGGAACCCAGATCGGACGGTTGAGATTGCGCCCGATGGAAAGAAGCGGAATCAACAGGGAATTAAGCCGTGTTCTAAAGGGATTTGGAATCCGTTTGACCACCACGGTGGAGGAAAAACGCATCCACGACGTAACTGGAGAAAAGAACCGACGAGCAGGCTGGTGCTGTTCAGATGGGAACACGTGGCCACTCCCTAAGCGTCCATGTTGACGTCGAACAAGGAATTCCAAGCACAACTGCAGAAGGGGAATCGAAAGAGGCGGAAGAGGAACCAAACGGGCATGAGTTTGAATGGCTAAAAGCCATGAACAGAGACAGTCAAATCAAGTAAATGTGGATAGTTGAACAGTTGAACACTGAGAGACAGAAACCAGAGAAGAACGCAGTAAAGCAACAACAGGAAGAGATGAAGGGCCAAGTTGACCAGCGGCAGCATCGAGCACCAAAGCTTGAAGATTCAAGCCATCCCATAGAGGAATCTGACCGAACTGAGCATCATATTTGGCTCTGTCCATTGTAGACTTGAAGGTCACGGAGCTGGTAGGAAGAAGAAGAGTCTATGTACTCCAGTGGCTTGGGGAATCCAAGAAACCACCTTGCCAAGCAAGCCTGCTTCAGGAGAACTCACATTGAGTCCCCGCATTGTAATTCTCTGCCTAAAGACACAATAAAACAAGGCCACCACTGAGAGTTGGACCGGAGATGTAGCCCTGAAGAATAGGGTGAACTCCTTATTAAAATTGCCTGTGTCTTTGTGGTTGCTTACTATATTTCTTTGTTGTCTTTCCATTTGAAATGTCTGTGTATTGGCATTCTGATCGATCTGTTGCTTAAATAACACAGAACACACACCAGCACATGAGTCTGTAATACCCTTTTGTTTAATAAAACTTTAACTGATGTTGCTCATAGGGTGATTATCAGATCAAGTGGTACCAGAGCTCTAGGCTGTAAGGTTAGACAAGCTTGTGTTGGTTTAGTTGTGAATGCTCTCACTAGATCAAAGCTCAAATTAGGAGAAGGAGAGTTGGTGGAACTAATTCTGAAATTGGGAGAGTCTATTCTCGAAAGACAATGTCAGAGGAAGGTTCTATGGGGCCAGACCCTCAATTCATAGAAAGTTTCCTCGCTATAAAGTCTATGGTAGAGGAAATGTATAGGGACTTTAGAAAGCATAAGGATGAAGATTCATCAGGTTCTAAACAAGATAAAGAAAAAGATGAGTCTCATTCCCATGACCACTCAAAAGGAAAGGGGAAAGAGGAAAGCTTTCTCACACCTCCTAATAGCCCTGTGCATAATAAGAAAGCATCTTTGATTAAGTTAGATGTTAAATTTAATTTGTCTATATATGATGTAGAGCTAAATGCTAAAAAGTTGGACAATTGGATTAGACAAATTGATGTATATTGCAGGGTACAAAACATAGACTCGAACAAGAGTAAGATTCAGCTAGCAAGCCTACGCCTAGGAGGCACTGTGTTGGTTTGGTGGGAAGGCAGAACCCAAGCTGACATGAAGAAGCATGGTAAGACCATCTCTGTCTGGAGTGAATTTGTTGCTGCAATCAAAAAGCAGTTCTATCCATTGGCCTACATGCAACAAGCCATGATGAGTTGGCAAACTCTTGGGCAGTTGAAAGGGCAAAGTGTGCAAGGGTATACTCAAGAGTTCAGAAAGAGAGCATTGATGTTGGGTATCTCATTAGACTCACAAGAGACTCTTCTGAAGTACATTGGTGGTGTACACAGCTACATGAGGCATACCATCCTCATGTTTAATCCCACTAGTATAGATGAGGTATTTGTACAAGCTACTCATCTAGAAGCTAAAGGAAAGAATGGAAATCCAGAAGTTGGGGGACCATCCCAACCCACTGTAAGCAAGAGCAAGGAAAAAAGAAAGCAGAAGTGAAAATCAAGGAAGGCAAACACTGCACAGAAAAGCAAAGCTTCATGCATTCACTGTAAAAAGAAGGGGCAAGATAATGAGCACTGTTGGATTCTGCATCTAGAGCTAAGACCTAAGAAGTCCAAGGGCAAGAAGAAAAAGACTGCCCCAGCTATTCAAAAAGATTTGGGGTCAGACTCGGGAGACGGAACAATCATTGCAGCCATAGGTATAAAAGGTAAGAATTCTGAAGCATCTACTAGTAATTCTGCTCAATCTGTTATTGATGAAGAACATGAGAGAAAAAGGCATGAGCTTTTCCATATTCGAGTTGTTTCCAAAAATCAAAAGATTGATAATTTGTTTGATAGTGGCTCACAAGTAAATCTAATTTCTGAAGCAATTGTAAAGAAATTGGGATTAGCAACTACACCTCATAAGAAACCATACCCATTAGAATGGTTGAATGATAAAGCACAACTACAAGTGACTAGACAGTGCAAACTCAAGTTTTCTTTTGGGTCAGCGTTTGTAGATGAGGTTGAGTTAGACATAATTCCTTTGGATATATGTGGAATTGTTTTAGGAAGTCCTTACTTGTATGATAGAAAGGCTATTTTCTATACAGCTGAGAACCAGTATCTAATTGTCAAATATGGAACCGAATACTTTGTAAGAGCTCATAAGTTCAAGAATAATTATACTCTCATAAACTCGGGATAGATGAAAACAATGATAAATTCATGCAAACAGTTCTTACTGATGGTTGTAAAGGAAAATACACCTGATAAAACCAATGTATTTGATGGTTGTAATGCTGATCAGCAAGTTGATCTACAAAAGATTGTTTCAGAATATGATGTCTTGTTCCAAGAACCTAAAGGTCTGCCACCCAAAAAATTTATGTTAAACTCTCCAAATGTGAATTTGGCAAAACCTCTCTAAATTATTTGGGTCGCATAGTAGGGGGAGGTGAACTGAAAATGGATCCCTCTAAAGTGGCAGTCATTGTAAACTGGCCTAAACCCAAGTTTGCTACAGAAGTGAGAAGCTTCTTAGGAGCAACACAATATTGGAGGAAGTTCATTCCAAATTTTTCCTCAATTGTAGCTCCCTTACATGCGTTGACAGGATTGAACAAGGTGTTTCAATGAGGAGGCAAACAACAAAAAGCCTTCGACACCTTCAAAGAAAAGATTAGTACAACACCTGTACTAGCACTGCCAGATCTACAAAGCCATTTGAGATTCAAATTGATGCCAGTGACTATGCCATGGGAGTAGTGTTGACACAGCACGGTAAACCCATATGTTATCATTCTGAGACTTTTAATCCTGCAGTAGTTAACTATCCTACCTATGATAAAGAATTGTATGCATTAGTTCGAGTGTTGAAAAAGTGGAACATTACTTAATGGGCAAAAAAACAAATAATACATACTGATCATCAGCACTTCATATCTACATCCAAACTAGTTCAGCAATCAAGACATTACAGATGGATGGGTTTTCTACAACAGTTTCATTTAGTCATCAGATATAAAAAAGGCATACATAACAAGGTTGCAGACATGTTATCTAGACCCATTATAAATGCATCTACCATACTTGAGCATAATTTTGTGCTGCATGAAAGCTACATAGAACAATATGCTCAGGACATGGACTTTAAAGATGTATATGCAACTTTGAGTCAAGGCAAAAGAGTAGAAGAATTGGACTATCATGTGAAGGACCGACTCTTATATCATTGTGGGAAACTTTGCATTCCACAAACTGACAGAGTAAAGATAATTAGGGAAGCACACACTTCTCTGATATTGGGTCACTTTGGGGTAAGTAAAACAGTTGCACAACTGCAAAGGTTCTGCTATTGGCCGAGAATGAGTGAGACAGTTTCTAGATATGTAAAGGGATGTGCTATGTGTGCGAAAAGCAAGCCCAGCAACAGAAAACTAGGCTTGTACACTCCATTGCCAGTTCCTTCTCACCCTTGGAAAAGCATTTCCATGGATTTTGTTGGAGGACTGCCTAAATCTAGGAATGGTCATGATTACCTATATGTTGTTGTTGATAGGTTCAGCAAAATGTGTATTTTGATACCCTGTAGTAAATAGATTACAGCTGAACAAATTGCAAAATTGTTCTTTGAACATGTATGGGTTCATTTTGGATTACCCACTTCTATTGTATCTGATCGAGACACCAGATTTGTGGGGAAGTTTTGGTCAAGTCTGTGGGAACTAATGGACACCAAGTTAAAGAAAAGAAGAGCTTTTCATCCACAAACAGATGGCCAAACAGAGGTAGTTAACAGGATGGTGATCCAGTTACTGAGGGGATATTGCAGCAAACACCCTAAGCTTTGGGATGAACACTTGTGTTATGTGCAGCATGCTTACAATAAAGCCAAACACTCTTCTACACAGAGATCTCCTTTTGAGACCTGTTTTGGTTTCATACCAAGGTCTCCTTTGGATTTTGTCTTTGGTAAAGATACCATGGTTGATAGACACAGTGATGTGGACAAGGCAACTAGGTTCATTGAACAGATCCAGGAGATCCACCAGGCAATATAGGAACAGCTGGAAAGGAGCTAGGCACGATAAGCATCGGACGGAGCATAGTTTTCAAGTTGGGAACCAAGTCTGGCTATATATCAGCAAGGACAGGATGCAAGGTGAAAGTAAAAAGCTAAAACCTATCAGGTATGGACCCTTCAGGATACTTGAGAAGATTGCTGAAAATGCTTTTCGCCTTGATCTACCAGCTTACATGCACATCTACTCAGTCATAAATGCAGATTGTTTGAGGTTGTTTGAACCTTCAATGATTGAGGACCCTAAAGAGCAAAGTTAATTACCTTCTGTTGATGACCTGCTACCTGAATATCTTAATGAGTTGCAGGAAGACACAGTGCTGGACAAGAAGGTAAGGACAACGTGCAGTGGGCAAGTGGAATACCTCAGGATTGGGCTTAAAGGTTTGAAGCCGAGCAGTGCGAAGTGGATTGAGATTGGGCAAGTGAGACAGCAATTTCCTCACTTAGTCGATGCTTGAAAACCCACTTTTGGTGGTCCAAAATCTTTTTCAGTGGGAAGGCCGTGATCCGAATCGGATCCATAAAAGACTGTCAAAGAACCTTGACTGTATCGGGATGAAACAAATCTCTAAAGAATCCAAAACAACAATCAAAAACACCCTAAACCAGCGACAATGGCAGCTAGCGTGGAACGATAAGGACCTCGGTCAAAGCGCACCGACCAAGGACCATGGAGACTGCGCAGGAGGTCAAAGTAGCCCCTGGGAGCCCCGAATCGAGAAAAGGAGGTGATTTTCAATGCACGATCATTGGGCAAATAGGGCCAAAGTGGAGGAGCCTTAAGCACTCCGTCGCGTTGGGAGCCGGAGAACCGCGGGCAGAGAAACGAAAAGCACTAAAAGGACAAAGGCGAGACCCGCACTCTGGAAACCAGCGGTATTGATCGGGGCACCCTCAAACGGTAAACATTTTTGGATGAAGCAGAGTGATCCCACTCAACGATCGACACGTGGCGGCGGAGGTGAGAGAAAACCACCATTGATCGCGCGTTATCGGTCGAGCAAGTCAACCACGCGGGACGTGCGTATGAAGTTGGATCTAGAGGAACCCAGAGCGAACAGCTGAGATTGCGCCCAATGTAAAGAAGCATAATCGACAGGGAATTAAGTCGCGTTCTAAAGGGATTTGGAATCCGTTTGACCGCCACGATGGAGGAAAAACGCATCCACGATATAAATGGAGAAAGGAACCGACGAGCAGGCTGGCGCTGTTCAGATGGAGACACGTGGCCACTCCCTGAGCGTCCATGCTGACACCGAACAGGGAACTCCAAGCATAGCTGCAAAAGGGGAACCAATAGAGGTGGAAGAGGAACCGAACGGGCATGAGTTTGAATGGCTAAAAGCCATGAACAGAGACAGTCGAATCAAGTAAGTGTGGATAGTTGAACAGTTGAACACTGAGAGACAGAAACCAGAGAAGAAGGCAGTAAAGCAACAACAAGAAGAGACGGAGGGCCGAGCTGACCAGCGACAGCATCGAGCACCAGAGCTTGAAGATTCAAGCCATCCCATAGAGGAATTTGTTCAGACTAAGCATCATATTTGGCTCTGTCCATTGTAGAACTGATGGTCACAGAGCTGGTAGGAAGAAGAAGAGTCCGTGTACTCCAGTGGCTTGGGCAATCCAAGAAACTACCCAGCCAAGCAAACTTGCTTCAGGAGAACTCACATTGAGTCCCTGCATTGTAATTCTCTGCCTAAAGACACAATAAAACAAGGCCACCACTGAGAGTTGAACCAGATATGTAGCCCTGGAGAATAGGGTGAACTCCTTATTAAAATTGCCTGTGTCTTTGTGGTTGCTTACTGTATTTCTCTGTTGTCTTTCCATCTGAAATGTCTATGTATTGGCAATCTGATCGATCCGTTGCTTAAATAACACAGAACACACACCAGCACATGAGTCTGTAATACCTTTTTGTTTAATAAAACTTTAACTGATGTCGCTCATAGGGTGATTATCAGATCAGAAGAGGAAGATGGAGTGTTAAGGAAAATCTCCTCTGATCCTATAGAAACCTGTGAATCATCCAGATTAATAACTATGGGCTCTTTCTGACCCTAAACAGTGTTAACTTTAGAGTCAGTGTTTTGTTTCTTTTGATAAATTAGAAACCCCTTTGCACCATTTGTTGAAGATGATGATTCTTCGCTTGGCCTCTTTTCCTGCTTGCTTTGAGAAGTGGGAGTCTGGAGGGTAGAAGGAGGTAAAATTTGCTCTTCTACTTCCTGAAGTGTGTTCTCCCCCCATTGTTCTTGATTCCTATATTTCTCAATCTCTGGTCTTCGAGTGTGATTATAAGGTGTGGTTTTAAGTTCCACCCTTAAATTAGAGATTATGTTGAATGGCTCATAAGAATAGGTAAAACTTGGTTGAAATCCCATCAGCTTGAGAATTGAATCGGCTTCAATTCCTACTCCTCTGGTATTACAAATAAAGGGTCCCACTTGGGACTTGATCTTGAACTAAGATTTCCTTTTCCCTTAAACAAAATGTAGCTTGTCCATGTTGATCATTTTCCTTATATATTGCAGAGAGAAAATTCTCATTAGAACATATTTATGCAATTTGTATGGAGCTAACTCACAACCATATAACCTAATCTCTGTGTAATTCTTGTAAAGATACCAGTCTCTAGTCTTAGCTTGGTCACTTAAGTGCAGTATTACTTTTCTTTGGGGTGATTCTTGGTTCACTCTAGCTGCTAAGAATCTGTGCAACTGGATTAATGAAACAGTCAATGAAATCTAAAAATTTAAACTCAGCTGAGTTTCTCCTAACCAATGAGGTCCACTGTGTAACTGATTGGTTTATTTGTTGATCATCCTGCTTGTGTAAGGTTATTGGTAGCATGTCTCCTTGTTGAAAAAGGAACATATGAACTAGCACAGAATAATACTTGAATACACCCTCAATAGTTATTTTCATTAACTATTCATGCATATTTTCAGCCAAAAATTGACTGTAATTATACATGAATGTTGGTTTGTGTTCTTTGGAGAAGATGGATAGATAACCCAGGATAGGTTCATCTACCCATTGGTCTGTCTGGTAACCTAACAGGAAATAAACTAGAGAGATAATGTGTTTAGCTCTTCTTGGGAACATTGAGGCTGGATACGGAGGGTTCTTTTTGGGAAGCTCACCATCTTCTGGAAGAAAGATCTAAAAAAATTGAGCTCTTTGGGGGAATGTAAGCTTATGGTATAAATCCATGAGCGCAGCAGCAGAAAAATGGCTACAGGAATCATTCTTAAGAATCAAAAGCATTTTGTTTATGGTTTCAAGTGTGATAAAAATCAGAATGTCTCCATTCTGAGCTACCATAGTTCTCTGCATGGAATTATACCTAGCCTGACACCACATAACTAAATCAGGAAATGGATGAGTTTGAGGAAACATGAACACAGGCAATAGTGATTCCCATAGGTTAATTTCATCCTGAGTCCTGATAGGTCTATTTTAACCAATAGTGCAATTCAAAAATATTGAATTCGCACTCTGTGTCCACAATCTTAAAATATTGGTCAGCTTAGGGGATGTGGTCAAGATCTACGATGTCAGTGGCTTTTGGATTTTCCTGAGTTGGGGTTTTGCTACCAGAGGGCTGGTCCTTTCTTTTTGGTGCCATATTCTAATAGATGAGGAAGAAGAGTAACAAGACGCTGATGAAATGGGTACCTGAACGGAGAGCAATCTCTGTAAAAAACTAGTGAGTGCACTGTCAGCTTGAAATATAGGCACAATCTGTGACAAAACTTAATCAAAACCAAGCTTAAAAACTTGCAATTCAAATAGTGGCGATGAAAACAAGGGTGTCGTGCGAAAAGGATGGATGGTTTATTTATAACAGTGTAGCGATTACCGTTAAGATCGCATCATTAAACTACGGGATTAGTGTGCATTAATAGACAACGGGAGGCAGGCAACGGGTAGGAGGAACGAGTATGAGTGTAATAGATAGGAGAACGGGTAGGGATACGTGGAGGAAAACAATTAGCAGTAGGAAGGCACGGGAAACGACGATAGTCGTTGGTGGAGTGACATATAGATTAGATGGCATGAGCAGATTTCGGGGGGGGTGGGAAGCGATGAGGAGGCGGCATGTTGTAATGGCTCCGCCGAAAAGGAAACCACTTTTCAGACCCCCCCCCCCCCCCCCCTTGTTGTTGACGTGAAACAGTAGAAGGGGGTGCAAAATGGCTTCCCTGCCATTGATCTGGGCGGGAAAGAGGATCACCGTCGAAAGGTATCCACTTGATAACGCTTCACGACAACATGTTTTTGCCATTTTATGATTTTAATCTAAACTTTATAAAGTTTTGTTTATACAATATTAATCACCTATAAAAGGTAATTAACCCTAATTAATGAAAAATTATCTATGAATTGCGTGTTTGATCTAGCAACCATTTATTTTGCCTAATCCTATTCTAACCCTATTCTAATACATCATTTTGCCATGTTTTGAGCATATCAAGCCAAATTTTATTCTATTCTATCCTATCTAATCATGTTCTACTAAGATTAAACAATTTGGTGAACTTATTCACTAATCTAGAGACATAAATTTGAATGATTTGATCATGGTTAAGCTATATGATTCAAATCAAAACATCGGGCTGTGGCATTTTAAATAAGTCGCACACAAAACCCTAGTTTATTTGCAATGTAATTTTACTCTTTTCTAGTGGCATTTAAATTTGCTCACTTTATACAGATTTTTTCTTTTAATGGGGTTTCATTTCATCATTTTGTTTATATTGCATTTTCATTTTTTATTCTATTAATTTTATACCCTCTTTTATAAACAAAAACTAACTTATCAAAACCAATATGTTACAACATCGGCTCCAACTGGGAACTGCTTCCTCCTGTAGGATGTAGAGAACTTGCAGATCCATGTGTCTTCTCCTCGAGTCTCTGTTGAAAACAATTACAAACTGCATGTAAAATAAATCACTCCAATGATGTACAAATGATGAATGAATGAGGAACTCCTCAATATTGAATATAATGCTTCAAGTATTTCCCATTGACAGGCAATGAGGAATACTGTCCTTCCAAATTTTGCAAGATAAAAGTATTGTTACCTTTAACCTCTGCAATGCTAAAAGGTCTGAACCAGAGATTATCAAACTTTGCATGTTTCCCTTTATCCTCTCTCCTAAAATCCCATCTTAACACTAAATCTCTTTCTTTAAAATCTCTTTCTCTAGCCTTTCTATCAAACAAACTTTTCATTTTGTTTTGATATTTCTAAAGCTTATAATGAACTTCATCTCCGTTTTCATTAAGTTCTATAATCTAATTTATTCTTCTAGAAAAATCATCAGGTTCTTCATTTTCTTCTTGTAAAAACCTCATGACAGGAAAAGCTAGATGTGTAGGAAATATGGCTTTCTTGCCATAAACACGCTAAAAAGGAGATTTACCTATTGATCTCTTTGGAGAGATTGTGATTGCCCAAACTTCATATATGAGATGGCTGTCTCAACTCCTTTTGTGGTCCTCTAGTGTTTTCTTAATGAATTTAACCAAACTCTTGTTTGAGGACTCTGCCAATCTATTTCCTTGTGGATAGTAAGGGGTAGAATGATGCAACAAAATTTGATATTACTGACAAAATTGAGTCATCTTGACACTACTGAATGTTGTTGCATTATCTGTAACTATCTGTTATAGGCATCCAAACCTGAATACTATATTCTCTTCAATAAATTAAATAACTACAATATCAGTTTCCTTTCTAACTGGAATTACCTCTACCCATATGGTAAAGTAATCTGTAGCAGTGAATATCCATCTGTGTTGGCTACTTTATGGTGGATGAATTTCCCCAATGAAATCCAATCCCATTGTAGGAAAGGTGCTTGAACTAGTATTGGAACTAGAGGAAGTGTTGCTAATCTTTGTTTTCCAGCAAACAATTGACATTGGGTACAACTTCTAACCTTTTCTCCTAATTGAGCAAACAATGTGGCCCAATAAAATCCTGCTCTTAGAATCTTATATGGTGTAGCCCTCCAAGCATAGTGTCCTCCACAAATACCTGCATGAAATTGACCAATGATTCCTTCTGTCTCACTTTCTATCAAGCAAAGTAAAAGGATGTTGAGTGGATCCTTCCAATACAGATTTGCATTGGTAATATAGTATTTTATGGCCTTCAACTTCAGTGTTTTACATTGGTTCTTTGTAAATTCAAATGGACACTCAAAATCCGTAAGAAAATGCATAATATCAATGTACCATTCAGATAAAAAAAAATCTCCTCAATTTGAATTGGAGTTGGTTGGATTGAAGAAGAAGGTTCTTATGGATTCTTCTCTATTGAAGATGAAGGTTCTTGTGGATTCTTCTCTATTGAAGATGAAGGTTCTTGTGTATTCTTCTCTATTGAAGATGAAGGTTCTTGTCGATTCTTCTTTGCTAGAATTCCAAAAACATAATTAATTCCCAAGGCTTTACAATTTGACTCAGCTAAGAGTTTAGCCAAGCCTTGAACTTTAACTACTTTTGTAGTTTTGATAATAAGATCAAACTTCAATATCTTGGTAATCCATCTCCCTCTCCTTCCATCAGTATCAGATTGAGTAAACACAATTTTAACAGCACTATTAGGAACACAGGCAATAATGGAAGAGTGAAGGACATAGACTCTAAAAGCGGACTAAGGAATAGGAATGTTTTTCAATGATATCATATTTAAGTTCAACATCTCTCATGACTTTACTAAAAAAGGAATAAGGTTGGTCATCTCCATCCTCATTCTTTTGCAAAATAACAACAACTAAGGTAGTTTCAGAGGCAAAGGAAAAGATGCTAAATGGTTCAGAATAATTTGGAGTCTAGACTAGCCAATATGGGGGCTTCTGAGATGGCCTTTTTAATTTGATCAAAAGCATGTCTTGCTAGAATGGTCCATTTAACTTCATGATTTTTTCTTAACATATCAGTGATATCCTTAACTATTTCAGCATAATTAGGTATAACCTTCTTAAAAAGATTATTTCCCCAAGAAAACCCTGAATTTCCTTCTTATTTCTTGGTAATGAAAATTCCTATATAGTTGAAACTCTTTAGGATCAATGATACTCCTTCCTTGGAAATAATATAGCCAAGAAATTTTCCTTCCTTGAGTGCAAACAAGGACCTTTTGGGATTAAGAGACATCCCAAACTTCTTGCACTTGTGAAACACTTTCCTCAAGTGCTTTAAATGTTTTTGATCAGAATTAGAAAAAACAGCCAGATCATCAAGATAAATGACAACAAATTTGTTTGTCTTACCCACAAATGCTAAATCCATAGCTCTTTGAAAGGTAGCTATAGCGTTGGTTAATCCGAAAGGCATCCTTGCATACATAAATGTACCCCAAGGAGTTGTGAATGTTGTCTTTTCTCTATCTTCTAGACTCACCATGGTCTGATTGTATCCAGAAAAAACCATCTAACATAGGAATTCTATTAGCACTTGAAACTTTTTGAAGCAATTGGTCTATATTGGGTAATGGATAATTATCTTTCAAAGAAGATTTATTCAAGTTCCTGAAATCCACACATAGTCTAATTTCACCATTTTTCTTTCTTACTGGAACTAGATTAGCTACCCAATTAGAGTATCTCAATGGAAGTATAATCTTGGCATAAAGTAACTTTTAAAGTTCTTTTTCAATGGTAGGAAGAAGGACAGGATTAATTCTGTTAAATTATGGTATGTTCTATGCTTAGAGCAGTTTACTTCAATTCTTCTTATTAGCCACTATTTAGCAATCACACAAACATAAAGTAAAATGTTGATAGAACATTAATAGATTGACTGAAAACAAGCCAAGATAAAAGACACAAGATGTGGCGGCTAGCTAGGGACAAACCCCAATGCGGGGAAACCCTTTGATCAATTTTTCTTTAATCTTCAATAGTTCAGCAGAGAGAAATAGTACAATTCAGAAATCTGTAATTTTATAACAGCAATAGCAAACCCTAAATCAGCAAAGTCAAACTTAGTCAAACATCCCCGGTTTGACCTCTAGTCAACCTTGAAAAACTTGGTGTTCAACAACAAACTTCAGCAGCCCAAAACAACCCTTGGTCAACGGTCAAAACAACAATCAAAGATCAGCAGTCTGTGGTCATCCCTAACTAGTCAATTTTGGTCAACGCTTTGGTCAATGCTGGTCAACACAGCCCTAGAAAAGTCAGCATAGGGAAGCCCTTGGTCAATGCTTCACAAAATAGCGCTTCGCTTGGTCAATGCAACCCTAGAAAAAGTCAGCGCTACCCAGAAAGTCAACGCTGCCCTAAAATCAGTCAACGCTACCCTAAACAAAAAATGTGTCCTTCTTGCACATGTGAGAGAAGTTGCTCCTTCACTAGCCCAATGAGATGAGGAGAGAGAAGATGAATGGAGATGAGATGAGTGAAGAATGACTCAACCTCACTTTTACTTATATGATGTGTTGGGCATGTGTGCCACACATTTCGCTGTTGGCCGACCTTGACAATTTGTCAAGTAAATACAAATAAATTCATATCTCCATAAATACTAGACGGAATTGGATGATCGTTAGATCATTCCTACACCTCTCGATGAGAGGAATTTAGGAAAAATATCAGCTGCCATAAATAAGATGACCCACATGGGGTTTGGCCCTAGTTGCCAATTTTAACACTCACTCTCAACTAGGGAGAACTCCATGTGCTACTTTGTCTGACCATCAGTACTACCTCTGCCATCAAATGCATTGCCTTGCACTACTCGTCTCTACTCTACTCTACGAAACTATGAAGAAGAAGTGATTGAGGAAGTATCATAGCATCCTCCACTGACCCGAAGTCAGTCTCAGAGTGCCTCATACCACTCTCATTGATCCCAAATTAGTATCATTGATCCCAGATCAATGGAGGTCATCCTAGCATAGGGAGTACGGTAGATACAACAATGCGTCCATCGATAGTACTACTAATGGTCCCTAACCCCATTTCCGTACTCATTGATCAGATGAAAGGTACTTCCCATGAGTCCCAGACTACATGGGTAGGATGCCTCAACAAGAGAACTAATCACCCTGTCCCAAAGTCACCATGGGGTATCACAGGGGAAGGTTGGACCTTTCACCCTGTACATAGCACACCACTAGGGGAGACTGAGTCGCCCTGTGGTTGCATGTAGCTCCAAGAAGTAACCCAAGCCCCCTAGAGCTCCCAGAGCTCAATGTATGCATCATACACGACCCTCATAAAAGGGTCTCTCAACGACACCAAGTCGTTCTCGAAAAGTCAAGAATTTGACCTTTCCCAGGGGCTTCTCAAAATGTCGGCAACCTGCTCATCTGTACTGATATGTTGGAGCCTTATTGCTCCCCGCTGCACCATATCCCGGATATAGTGGTACCTGATATTGATATGCTTGGAGCGATCATGAAATACGACATTCTCTAATAAATGAATCCTACTCTGGTTGTCACACAAGATCATGGTAGTATCCAATGTAAATCCAAACAGCTCACTAAAGAGCTTCCACACCTAGACCGCCTTACAAGAGGCCATACTTGCAGCAATGTACTCTACCTCAGTGGTGCTCAAAGCCACCGACTTTTGCTTCCTGCTCATCCAAGATATCGAGGTAGATCCCAAAGAGACACAACACCCAGAAGTGCTCTTTTGGTCCACCACACTGCCTACCCAATCAGCATCGGTATATCCATGTAATCTCACATCTCCAACAGTGTATCTCAACCCATGAGTGATTGTGCCACGAAGGTATCTCAACAGATTCTTGGCACCAATCCAATGTGTGTGGTGAGGCTCAACCATATGTTGACTCAACGTGTTGACTGCAAAGCATATATCTGGACGGGAGTTCACCAAGAACATCAATGTTCTGATGAGTTGACAATACTCAATAGCATTTTGTAAAACAAGTGTTGTAGCACTACCGCTTAACTTCTTGAAGTCAAGCTCCATGGGGTAGTCACGAGCTTGCAGTCCACCATATCGAATCTCTCCAATACCTTCACCACATATTTTCCTTGAGATAGGAAAATCTCCCCTGGCTTCTACCAGACTTCCAATCCTAGGAAATAGTGCATCAATCCTAGGTCCTTCATCTCAAACTCAAAAGCCAACTCCCTCTTACATTTGTGAATGAGAAGGTCTGCACCTTTCAGAAAGAGGTTGTCAACGTACAACACCAGTATGAGAGGTTTTTCATCTTCAACCTTAAAGTAAAGGTTAGGGTTGGTTTCACTCTTAGTGAATCCCAGCTTCATCAAGTAGCTATCGATCCTCTCATACCATGCTCAAGGTGCTTGCTTCAGCCCATAGAGGGCTTTCTTCAACCTGCGCACATGAGATTCCCGGTCATGAATCTCAAATCCTTCGGGTTGTTCGACATAGACTTCCTCTTTGATCGAACCATGCAAGAATGTGGTCTTGACATTCATCTAATGTAGGTTCCATCCTTGTGAAGTAGCAATGGCTATGATCGAGCGAATGGTGGTATATTGGGCAACAAGTGCAAATAACTCATCATAGTCGATACCTTCCTTCTGAGAGAAGCCACGAGCGACAAAACAAGCCTTATACTTTTCAGTACTTCCATCAGCTCCATGCTTTATCTTGTAAAGCCATTTCGAAGTGACCACTGCTTTGTCCTGGGTCTAGGGACCACATCCCAGACATCGTTTTTCATGATGGACTCATATTCCTTAGTCATAGCATCCTTTCATACTTGATGCTTGACAACTTCTACAAATGATGAAGGCTCATTTTGAATGATCGTGCTCATGATGGTCAAGTATCCCTGATACCTGGACGGCTTCTTACTTTCACGGAAAGTCCCTCTAGGTACAATGTGTCCTTCAGCATCATCAAGTGTCCCCCTGAGCCATGAAGGCCTCTTCCTAGAAGAGGAAGGCTCTTGTGGAGGGGGATCAATAGGATCCATAGGTTCTTCCACATCGGCCATCATCTCATCTTCCTTTCCCTCCGGTTCCCTGGTGTCAACTTCTTTAGATTCCCTTAGAGTAGGAAGATTATCAACTTTGCTAAAAGCCATATCTTCGTCAAAGCTGACATCATGGCTAATCTCGACTTCCCTTTGACCAACCACATAGATTCCATAGCCCTTAGTATTTTCACTATAGCCCACGAAGATTCCCTTTTTCCCAGATGCTCCCAATTTATTCCTTTTCTCTTTCGGCACATGAAAATATACAGGACTTCCAAAATTTCTAAAATGAGATATGTTAGGTTTCTTACCAGTGAACATTTCTTCGGGAGTCTTGGAACCCAATGCTTGATGAGGGCACCGGTTTTGCACATATACGGCAGTATTTGCAACTTTGGCTCATAGAAACTTCGGAAGCCTTTGATCATGGAGCATAGCACGGACAGCTTCCACAATCGTATGATTCTTCCTTTCCACCACACCATTCTGCTCAGGAGTATATGATGTTGTAGTCTCCCTCTTAATGCCAGCCTCTTTGCAAAAGTCATGGAACTCATTAGATTCATACTCAGTCCCATTATCAGTCCTCAAGATCTTGATCTTCTTTTCGGTTTGATTCTCGATCAAGGCTTTGAAGTGGCGAAACCAAGAGAACACTTCATCCTTGTTTTTCAAGAGGTATATCCAAGTCTTGCGAGAACAATCATCTGTGAGGTAATATAAATATCCTCCCAAGGAGTTCACAGGCATCATACCAGATATGTCTGAGTGAACCAACTACAATATATCAAAGGTCTTGCTATGGCTTGAGGGGAATGGTCCCCTTTTGAGCTTTCCTTCGGCACATCCCAGATATACACCTTCTTGCTCTATTTTGAACTCGGGCATCTCTGTCACCATTTGTCTCACATCGGGTAGAGAATTATAATGAAGGTGAGCAAACCTCCGATGCCATAGTTCAAACTGAAGGGATGCGTCACAAGACATGACACCTAGCAGACATCCTCCAACCTAATATAATGAATCAACTAGAAACCCAAGAGTGAAAGCATCTTTAAAATTCTTTTTCCATACACGTACCTTGCCATCGATGAAGGCCACCTTGTAGCCTCTGTCTTCCATTGCCAAAATGGACACCAGATTCTTTTTGAGATCATGTACATATAGGACTTCTTGCAAATGAATTGTATTACCCTGATTCAATTGAATAGTGACATTCCCTACGCCTTTTACAGGATATTTTGAGTTGTCCCCAAGAACAATTTCCAGGTTGGTCTCCTTCTCTATTAGATTAGAGAGAGCTTCTTTGTAACTAGTGAAGTGCCTTGAGGCACCACTATCAATAAGCCAATTTCCCAGCAAGTCTAGGGGAGCAGTAGTAGAGAGGGCCACTAGTAGATAATATTCATCTTGCTTATTGTTAACAACGTTAGATTCATACCTGGAGTTTCTTGCCTTCTTGGAGGGTTGACTACTTCCTTGATTTTCGGCATTCCTCTTTCCTTTGTGTTAAATTATGGTATGTTCTATGATTAGAGCAATTTATTTCAATTTTCACAGTTAGCTCAATATCTTTTCTATATTAGCAATCACATCAGCATTAAAGTAAACTGCAGATAGAACATAAACATAAATCGCAAAAGACAAGCCAAGATAAGAGGGCACAAGATGTGGCGCTAGCTAGGGACAAACCCCAATGTGGGGAAACCCTTGATCAATTCTTCTTCTATGTTTTTCAATAGTTCAGCACAGAGAGAGATAGTACATTTACAACAAAAGTCAACACATTGACATTTTATATCTACATGAAATTAGTGGAAGACATGCTGCTTCAACTGATTCTCCAAGGTGACTGCTTCACCTATCATAGTGTTGCATCTCGTACTCATGTTGCACCCATCACTATGCCACTCCCATCACTATGCTGCACCTAGTCACTGAGCTACTCCCATCACTATGCTGCTCCCATCACCATGCTACACCTCATCATCATGTCGCACCTCACTACCATGCCCATCATGCTGCATCATTAATCATCATGCTGCATCATTCATCATCATGCCGCACCTCACTACCATGCCCATCATGCTGCATCATTAATCATCATGCTGCATCATTCATCATCATGTTGTCTCATTCATCATCATGATGTCTCCATCATGTTGTACTTCATCGTCTCGGTGCTGCACCCAAATATCACTGAGATGTTCTCAACATCATTGATGTCATCTACATCATGTTAGTCCTTGACACAGTCAACAACTCAAAGACTGTAGTGATCCAAGAGAGGTTCCAGCACTATCACTGATTAGTGCAACCCTTAAAGTTCTATCCTGCTGGCTATGGCCTGTGGCCTAGCTCAGCAGCAAGATAGGTTTACACACAGCACCCAAATATCTTGACCCTTGAACAACTTATCCTTGAGGTTGCACCACTGTCAAATCCATGATGTCTAAGCTCCTTGTATGATTGCACCTAGTCATCGTGATCCTATACCCAATTCTATAATATATACCGAGACTGTATATACTGAGACTGTAGTATATACCCAATTCTGTAGTATATACCGAGACTATAGTATATACCTAATTCTGTAGTATATACCGAGACTGTAACAACGTGTGTGTCTTTTCTTAGGACTGCACATAGGTGTCCTTATTCAAGCCTGTATTGAGCCTTCTTACACAACATTAGGGCCTGTCTTTTAGGCCTCCATTATATAGTCATAAGTCCTCCTATTCTCTACAGCTAGGGCATAATATGACCCTCCTAAATCAACGTCTAGATGACAGTCATAGACCTGCGTTTTTGTCCAATCCTTCCTGTGATTCTATGACCGTATTTAGGGTGGCATTAGAGTTGTCTTCTTTCAAGTGTGTGAGAGGAACAAGGCCAACATATAAGGCCTACGTTTAACCTCCTTCCATGACTGTGTTAGGGACAAGGAAGTCCCTCTTCTTGCTGCGTATAGAACAGCGTATGGGGTTTACGTTATGCCTTGTGATAAGCTGTGTATAGAGGACTGCAGTTAGGGCTTTTGTGGATCTCCCTTTAGCTGTGTTCATGACTGCATTAGGGGCCTCTTCTTGCTACATAAAAATTCTCATTGATTACGGCCTAGGGCACCCTTAAATGGTGTGGCTAGAAGCCTTCTCTAGTTGCTCCTTAGATCTGCGTAGAGCTTTCTCTTTTGACTGCCTCTAGATGTTCCTCGTTTAACTGCATCTAGGGCATCCTCCTTATTGCAGCTAGGGCATCATCCTTACTGCGGCTAGGGCATCATAAGACTTAGGCCAGCGTATACTCTTACTATCTCTCCTCCCACCAAAACCCAAAGACATGTGGAGAGGAAGAGATCACAAGAAGAGTGTGTGTCTAAATGACTTGAAGACCTCCTCCTTTTATAGTAAAACATTGAGCACAAGTGGGGTATATTTGGTTGTTGGTCGACCTTGACGAATTGTCCCATAATACAAATAAATTCATATATCCATGAATACTTATCGGATCGGATGATCTTTAGATCAAGCCTGCACCTCTCGGTGAGAGGGACCTAAGAAAAATATTAGCTTCCATTAATAAGATGACCCACATGGAGTTTGGCCCTAGTTTCCAATTTTAACACTTTGCCATTGAACCTGCCATTCCTTTGATTGTCTCGGGAGTGATTTTGATCATCATCATGATGTGAGTCCTTTTTATCAAGGAACTTCGTTGCATAGTGGCCCATCTTGTTGCAAGTGTAACATCTTCCTTTTCTTCCACCCTTTAGTCTAGTGTTTCCTTTAGATTTAGCCCCAGAATTGTTTCTCCATTTTGCATGAGAGGAGAATGCAGCAAGATTGCCTCTAAGTGCAGACATTTCCTACTCTTCCATCCTTGTTTCTTCTTGAATGCATCTTGCCATCAGTTCCTCAAGTCCTGGGATTACATTATTGTTGAGAAGAGTGGTTCTGAATATGTACCTTTCAGATGGGAGCCCTCCAAGAATTGTGATAGTCATTTCCCTGTCATGAATGACTTCCCCAATTGATAGGAGATCATTCTTGATCTTGGTGATCCTTAAGAAGTATGCTTGCATACTCTCATCTTTGCCCTTCTTAATTTCCTTCGGCTTATTTCTAAGGAACAAGACTTGATTTTCATTATTAACTTTAAATAAGCTTACCAGTCTATCATAGATTAACTTGGAGGTGGTTAGCTCGGATGCTTTGACTTCTCCCTTGGTCCACTTGTTCCTAGCAGCAGCAGATGCATTTGATGGAGGCTCAACGATTCTGCTTCTCACATAGTCCAACACTTCCTGCTCTTCTAATGTCAGATCGAGAGACATCTTCCATTCGTCATAATCAGACTTCTCATAGAACTTGTCTTCAGTAGGGAAGTGTGATGAGGACCCCATGAAGTCTTTGAGATTGCCTCAACAACCTTCAGTGATTGCTCTTGCTCTTGCTTGGGCTTTGTCTTCACCTCAGTGCTAATACCATGTTAAATTATGGTATGTTCTATGCTTAGAGCAGTTTACTTCAATTTTTCGTATTAGCCATTGTTTAGCAATCACATAAACATAAAGTAAAATTTTGATAGAACATTAATAGATCGACAGAAAACAAACCAAGACAAGAGACACAAGATGTGCTGGCTAGCCAGGGACAAACCCCAATGCGGGGAAACCCTTTGATCAATTCTTCTTTAATCTTCAATAGTTCAACAGAGAGATATGGTACTTCAAAAATCTGTAATTTTATAACAGCAGTAGCAAACCCTAAATCAACAAAGTCAAACTTAGTCAAACAACCCCAGATTGACCTCTAGTCAACCTTGAAGAACTCGGTCTTCAACAGCAAACTTTGACAGCCCAAAACAACCCTTGGTCAATGGTCAAAACAACAGTCAAAGATCAGCATTTTGCGGTCAGCCCTAACCAATCAATGCTGGTCAACGCAGCCATAGAAAATTCAGTGCAAGTCAGCCCGTGGTCAACGCTTCACAAAACAGCCCTAGAAAAAGTCAACATTGCCTAGAAAGTCAACGTTGCCCTAAAATCAGTCAACACTACCCTAAACAGAAAATGCGTCCTTCTTGCACGTGTGAGAGAAGTTGCTCCTTCGCTAGCCCAACCAGATGAGGAGAGAAAAGATGAGTTGAGATGAGATGAGTGAATAATGACTCAACCTCACTTGTACGTATATGATGTGTTGGGCATGTGTGCCACACATTTAGCTGTTGACCGACCTTGACAAGTTGTCAAGTAAATACAAATAAATTCATATATCCATAAATACTAGTCGGAATCGGATGATCATTAGATCAATCCTACACCTCTCGATGAGAGGAAACTAGCAAAAATATCAGCTGCCATAAATAAGATGACCCACATGGAGTTTGGCCCTAGTTGTCAATTTTAACAAATTCTCCTTAACTTTTGCTTAAAAGGTTTAGCTTCTGGTTTTAAAGAGATTTTATGCTCAATGAGAGATGTTTCATATTTCTTTAACTCACTATAAGACCAGGCAAAAACATCTTTATAAGCTTTAAGGAGAGCTAAATATTTATCTTTGACTTCCACTCGCAAGGATGCAGAGATCTTAATATTTTTTATTTCTTCTAAAGTTCCAATATTACATTCTTCTATATGTTCTTTTGGTGAATTTGATAATGGACTTTTAGGGACATCATTTTGATCAAACAGTTTTTCAAGTGGGACCAAACCCTTTGGAATGAAATTATTGGATAACTGAATAATATTGTGATCACCAATTTTTGAGTCAAATTGAGAAGTTTGACTTTCCTTATTCGACTCATTGTTATCTAGCTGTTCTTCTCCAATTTGCAAAGCTAAAAATTCATCAATTACTTGCAAAAAGGATTTTCACTGCTCATCATCATCAAATATTTGCCAATATTTAAGATTGTCACAAATTGATGGTTTATACTTAACTTGAATTCGATATTGGACAAGCATTTGATCAGGAATTTTTAAAGAACTTGCTGAAACAGCGAAAACATCTGCATGAATATTTTCATCCCTAGGAATAGCAGTGATGTTAAATACTTGAAAGAAAATATCCACTGAATCCCACACTTCATTCCTATAAGATCTAAGTCTAGGATGCTTGGTTTTACAAAGATTCCTTACTTGTTTGACAATGAGTTCTGAGTCACTGAACACACTTAGATTCTGCACTCTAAGAGTTTTGGCTAGTTCCAATCCTAGCAGGAAGGCTTCATACTCTGTAACATTATTTGTTACATCAAATTCAAGTTTATAGGATTGAGTAATGTTCTCTTTGTCTAGTGAAATTAATACAATTCCAGCTCCAGCTCCTTCCTTCGAGCAAGAACCATCGAAGTATAATCTCCAAATATCAGTCTTGAATGTTTTTGACTTGTCTGCAACGTTTTCAATATTGAGCTGAGTGTTTTGTGAATTATTTGATATAATTTAAAACATCCAAAGTCTTGATCCACTGCATAAATGGGATGATTCCTTGCTTGATCATATTTACAAACAGTGTTCATGAATCTTACTTCTCTGTATAATCTGAGATGTTGACCCCCATATATAGGTATAGTAGCATAAGACATGTCCATTTGAAGACTTCCTCCTAATTTGGCACAATAGGATCTTGATAATAACATGCCAAATTTAGGAGGGATATCAGTGACTACAATGTCTATAACCACACTCTTAACAGGGATTTGAGCTAAAGTGACTACTAGATCTTTTATAAGGCCAAGACAAGGTACTTTCTTGGAGTCAAAAGTGTAAAGATCATGATAAGTTCTGGAAACCTCTAATTGAAGCTAGTCCATGATAACCTTTGGCATCAGATTATGGGAGGCTCCAGAATCTAACATGCAGTTATATAACAAGAAATCATGAATCTTTAGAGTCACATAGAAAGGTGGTACATGTTCATCAATCATATCTAAGTTGGGACCAAAGACTACTGAAGGTCTTTCATCTTGTAAACTTATTACATCTCCTTCAGCATCAACACTGGATGACTGGATCCATTTAGAAACTTGATTTTCGTATCCTGGATTCTTTGAAAGTTCAGATAAAGGAATGGGTATTTTGACTCTTTCTAATTCCTTTTCAACATTGAAAGCGATTAAAGCAGTTTTATCAATTGAAGTTGCTTCAGTTGATTGGCTCAATGGTTGAATTGTTGTTGTTTAAGATTCAGTAGTTTTGATTTGTGGTTCATTTACAATGCGATTTTTGGGAGGTCTACTAGGCCCTGACCTAGGTCTTAAGTCATATCTCCTATTCAGTTCAGCAATTAAAAACTCAGAGAAGACCTGAAACTTTGAAACTTGTGAGTCTTCTTGATATTGTTGAGAAGACTGATTTCAAGGAATAGAGACAATAACATTTTGTACAGATGAATGATCAAGATTATTTATATCCTTAGTAATCAAAGGGCTAATGTCTTCAAGTTGCTAAGCATCAAGCATCAATGGAGGTTGAATTTGTTGATCAGTATTTGGTCTTTGTAAGATTTGGGTTTGGGGAGCTCTCCTGAATTGAGTTTGAGGTCTAGCCTCAGTTTGTTGAATTGTTCATGGCTGAGTTTCTATTTTTGAAATTCTATTTGAAAGGTTTCTAAGTAATGAAGTGATTTCATCTATCTTTTGATCCTCATTTTTAGTTTTCAAGGAAGAACCTTCTTCCTTAGCTTTCATTTTCCTTTCAGTTTTTTCTGCCTTAGCTTTAAGTTTAGCTAATGCTGACCTATTGGCTTCAACTTCTATAGCATTTTCCTGCATGTCTTCTACGGTATGATATGTCCTTTCCCTAAGCATAACTGCAAAATCATCTTCAAACGCTTTAGAAAATCTAACTTTGGTTGCTGCTACTGGTGGTTCACAGTTAAGCGGCATCTTATGATAAAGTTTATTGAATCTTTTTATGAAATCTGCCACTGCCTCACCATGGTTTCTTTTCGATTCTTCAAATTTTATGAGATAGTAAACAGGACCCTTCTTAACCTCCCACTGATTCTTAAATATGGTAGTTAATTCATTCCAAGAACGAATTGAATTAGCTCTCAGTTGTCTAAACCAAATCCTAACATTCCCTTCTAGTGATTGAACAAACAATCTCATATATACATCTTCATGTTCTATGTTCATGTAGATGGAAATGTATAATGAGTGGGGGAGATAAAATCAGTAGGTTTTAACTCCGGTAAGTGTACATCCAATTCTTCTTCTGACTTGGGTGAATCTGAAAATATTTCAGGGATTTTATATGATTCCAAAGAATGGACTAAAAGAGCTAACTGCAGATCAACTCCTTTGGATAGTAGTTCTAAAACCCTAGGTGTCAAATCAGCCAAATCCAATGGATATGGAACAGACCTAAAGGGATCAGAAACTGAAATATCTTCAGGTTGTAAGGGTACAGACGAAGAAGTAGAAGCCTCAAGTCTCCTTCTTAAAGAGGCTTCTCTTACCAATCTCTCTGGGTTAGATAATGGAGAGATAATCTCAAAGTCAAAATGAGACCTGGTATGTCTTCAAGGAGCTAGTTTGGGTTTGTGAAGTCACAAGGTGAAAGATTTTACCTACTATTCCGTTATTCACCTTAAAGGAAATGTTTTACCTTTGTCCTAGGGAAAAATACTTCAATTTTCGTTCCACGGCAACGGCACCAATCTGATGTTGTCCTCTGAGATAATTCTAGGTTAATTGACCATGCCAAAGCATCTAAAATGTTTTGTTCCTTTAAGGTTTTTTGGACGACCAAAGTTATGAACAGTTAAAGACGGGTGCTTAAACTTTAACAATGCTGAATTTAATGAAAGGGTTGTTTGTTTGTCTCTAAACAGTTAATTGATTTTAGTTGAATGAATAGCAAAGTTGAAAGCGTTATAACATACTAAATATTCAAAGTGAGTACTTAATTATAAGACAGAGTGCAAGTAAACAATGTTTACCTGCTCAACAAAATGTATTTAATTTTATGAAGATGGATGTGACAATTTATAGTTATAGAGGAGTTTATAATAACAGACAGTTCTATAAACTAATCTCTAATTATTCATTATAACTTCACCGGCGATGTTAGATAAACTGGAATTCAGTGTAATCTTACCCAAGGCTCTCCATTAAAACTTAAGTACATGAAGGATAACATAATGAAATGAAAACATGAGAAAAACTCACAAGGAGACAAACTATTTGAGGCTAATCCAGAATCCTTTGATTAATTTGAAGCAAATCTCCAGTTTGATTACAATTCTGCTTTCAAAAGCTCATCCAAGGGTTCAACCAATAATAACTCGAAGGAAGAGTTATTTATAAAAAATATTGATTTTCTAGAAAGATCCATTAACAAAATATAAAAATAGTACAAAAATATAGGAATCCAAAAACTGCTAAGCTACTAGCACTATATTCAAGGAAGTTGTTGATGATCTGGTCCCCAAAATGTGTTGCCTTGTTGTTTGTCAGTGCGTGATGAAAGTTACTCAATGATTTCACACAAGTCATCCCATATATCTTCACTTGGTATAGAAAGATTAATTAATTTCTTGTAGGCTTCATCCACCTCAATATACTTCTCAAAAGTATGCTTATTGACAAAGATATGTTTAATTTCATGTTTGATCATTAAATCAAAATTCAAAGCTTCTAAGAAAGCCTTCCCTGTAAGATGACCTTTGATACCTACAAATTTAGCTTTATCAGTTGCAATTGTGTAAAGCTTTTGGCAATACACCTCCAAACTGATCAATCTGTCACTTGGTGCTACTAGTCCTGGCAATCCTCGTTGGTTGACCAAGTTGAACTTAAAATGGAACCTTTGGACAACAGTTTTCAAAGTCTGGCACTTTGTCTCCAACTAAGTCATGAAATTTTTCTTCAGCAAAACTTTCTTAATCTCAAGAATGGCTTATGTCCTGTTTGCAATTTGAATTTCTTCTAATTCAGCTCCGGTTTTTGAATTGAGCACCTTAATCATATCTGTGGCCTCACTTGGTTTATCTTTAAGGGTTTCTTTGACCTCTTTAATAGTTGTCTGGCATCTAGTTATAAGCTCTTCCTGTTCAAAAATAATTTGTATACAGGGTCAAAATTCAGTTATAGCTCAACTTATATCTGCCCAAATATTTTCCTTGGATTGGGCTAAGGTTTGAGCCATTAATGACTCATCTTCCAACTCTTGAATCTTCTTGGTCAATTTGTGGGTCTTCCGCATCTCTTCAACATAAAGAGTATCATTCTTTATCTTTTGTGTCTCCAAATTTTTTAATTTCTTTTGAAACTTTTCATTTTCCTATCTCTAGAGAGACAAATCTTGTATAACTTTATTTAGATAATCTGCAGTTGATGTAGACTCTGTTGTTGCTGATGTAGATTCCCCTACTATCCCTGCCACTGTGATTGGTATAGTTGTGATTGGAGCTATGGGCACTGGTGCAGACTGTTCCTTTTCCTTGAGAAAAGTTTCTATCTATTCCTCCATCCTCTTTATTTGTATATCCTGCTCAATGATTAGTATGAGCATTTCTTCTTTGTGTTGCTCCCTTTCTTCAATCTCCTTGGTTTGGGGATCCTCTGTAGAAGGTAATTTGAGGTGCTTCCTTAATGTTGTGATGTTTGTCTTCTTCTTCTTCTTTATGATTTCCTCTGCAACTTCAACATCAATAGGATCATATCCAATCTTGATCACTAAATCTTCTAACGATTTGACCCTGTTATCGTTTGCCAAGGAGGATATCTTCTCTATCTTCAACTGTGACTGCACATTTGAAAGAGTTCTTCTCAACTTTGACAATGCCATGGCAGTGTTAGTCATGGTAGATAAAAGCATCTCCCTAGACTATTTATGCATGTCCATTTGATCAATAGGATGTATTTGATTCACATCAAAGGAAAATATGGTTTTCTTATAGTCTGAAGAAGCCTTTGGAAAAGGCACTTGAACCTGTAAGAATGCCATTTGCATCCTTCCCTTTTCACTATCAAATGTTGTCAATAATCTATGTTGTGAAGTAGATGTATGCTTCCAGAATTGAGCATAGATATTGGCCTTCAGAGATTCATTCTTTTGCTTAATGTCAAGAAAATTAGTGAAAATATTTGGTTCCTCTTGTTCACCTGCTCCCGTTTGCTGTGTAGTTTCCAATAAATTATGTGACACTGAAGAGGAAGATGGAGTGTTAAGGACAATTTCCTCTGATCCTGTAGAAACCTGTGAATCATCCAGATTAATAACTATGGGCTCTTTCTGACCCTGAACAGTGGTAACTTTAGAGTCAGTGTTTTGTTTCTTCTAATAAATGAGAAACCCCTTTGCACCCTTTGCTGAAGATGATGATTCTTCTTTCGACCTCTTTTCCTACTTGCTTTGAGAAGTGGGAGTCTGGAGGGTAGGAGGTAAAATTTTCTCTTCTACTTCCTAAAGTGTGTTCTCCTCCCACCGTTCTTGATTCCTATATTTCTCAATCTCTGGTCATGGAGTGTGATTATAAGGTGTGGTTTTAAGTTCCACCCTTAAATTAGAGATTATGTTAAATGGTTCATAAGACCAAGTAAAACTTGGTTGAAATCCCATCTGCTTGAGAATTGAATTTGCTTCAATTCCTACTACTCTAGTATTACAAATAAAGGGTCCCACTTGGGACTTGATCTTGAACTGAGATTTCCTTATCCCTGAAACAAAATGTAGCTCGTTTGTTGATCATTTGCCTTATATACTCCAAAGAGAAAATTCTCATTGGAACATATTTAGAAAATTTGCATGGAGTTAACTCACAACCATATACCCTAATCTTTTTGTAATTCCGGTAAAGATACCAGTCTCCAGTCTTAGCTTGGTCACTTAAGTGCAAGATTCTTTTTATCTCTAGGTTGATTCTTGGTTCACTCTAGCTGCTAAGAATATGTGCAACTGGATAAATGAAATAGTGAATGAAATCTGAAAATTTAAACTAAGTTGAGTTTCTCCTGACCAATTAGGTCCACTATGTAACTGATTGATATATTTCTGATCATCCTGCTTGTGTAAGGTTATTGGTAGCATGTCTCCTTGTTGAAAAAGGAACATATGACCTAGCACAGAAGAATACTTGAATACACTCTCAGTAGTGATTTTCATTAACTTTCATGCATATTTTCAGCGAAAAATTGATTGTAATTATACATGAATGTTGGCTTGGGTTCTTTGGAGAAGATAGATAGATAACCCAGGATAGGGTCATCTACCCATTGGTATGCCTGGTAACCTAACAGGCAAGAAACTAGAGAGATAATGTGTTTAGCTCTTTCTGCGAACATTGAGGCTGGATATGGAGGGCTCTTTGTGGGAAGCTCAACAGCTTCTAGAAGAAAGATCTCAAATATTTGAGTTCTTTGGGGGAATGTAAGCTTATGGTATAGATCCATGTGGACAACAACAAAAAAATGGTTAAAGGAATCATTCTCAGGAACCATAAGCATTTTGTTTATGGTTTCAAGTGTGATAGATATCAGAATGTCTCCATTCTGACCTACATAGTTCTCTACAGGGGATTATACCTAACCTGACACCACATAACTAAATTAGGGAATGGATGAGTTTGACAAAACATGAACATGGGCATTAGTGATTCCAATAGGCTAATTTCATCATCTGAGTCCTGATTGGTCTGTTTTAACCAATGGTGCAATTCGAAAATATCGAATTCACACACTGTGTCCACAATCTTAAAAAATTGATCAGCTAAGGGGATGTGGTCAAGATCTAAGGTATCAGTGACTTTTGGATTTTCCTATGTTGGGGTTTTGCTACCAAAGGGTTGATCCTTTCTTTTTGGTGCCATATTCTAATAGATGAGGAAGAAGAGTAACAAGATGCTGATGAAATGAGTACCTGAACGGACAGCAACCCCTGTAAAAAAAACTGGTGAGTGCACTGTCAACTTGAAATAGGGGCACAATCTGTGACAAAATTTAACCAAAGCCAAGCTTAAAAACCTGCAATTCAAATAGTGGTGATGAAAACAAGGGAGTTGCGTGAAAAGGATGGAGGGTTTATTTATAACAACTTAGCGATTACTGTTAAGATCGCACCATTATCCTACGGGATTGGTGTGCATTAATAGACAACGGGGGCGGGTAAAGGGTAGAAGGAACGGGTATGAGTGTAATGGATAGGAGAAAGGGTAGGGATACGTGGAGGAAAACGATTAGCGGGAGGAAGGCACAGGAAACGGCGATAGTCGTTGGTGGAGTGACGTATAGATGAGATGGAATGAGCAGATTTCGGAGGGGGGGTAGTGGTAAATGGTATTGCACAGAGAGGGTGCGAAGTGATGAGGAGGCGACACGTTGCAATGCGCCCGCCGAAAAGGAAGCCACTTTTCGGACCCCCACCTTGCCATTAACGTGAAACGATAGAAGGGGGTGCGAAACGGCTTCCCCGCAGTTGATCTAGACAGGGAAGAGGATCATTGTCGAAAACTATCCACTTGATAATGCTTCATGAAAATTACTCTTGTCATTTTATGATTTTAATCTAAACTTTATAAATCTTTGTTTATACAATATTAATCACCTATAAAAGTTAATTAACCCCAATTAAAGAAAAAATTATCTATGAATTGGCGCATTTGATCTAGCGGCCATTTATTTTCCCTAATCCTATTCTAACCCTATTCTAATACATCATTTGACCATGTTTTGAGCATATCAGGCCAAATTTTATTCTATTCTATCCTATCTAATCATGTTCTATCAAGATTAAACAATTTGGTGAACTTATTCACTAATCTAGAGACATAAATTTGAATGATTTGATCATGGTTAAGCTATTTGATTCAAGTCAAAAGATTAGGTTGTGGCATTTTAAACAAGCTGCACACAAAACCCTAGTTTATTTGCAATGTAATTTTACTCTTTTCTAGTGGCATTTTAAACAAGCTGCACACAAAACCCTAGTTTTTCTTTTGATGGGGTTTCATTTCATCATTTTTTTTTATATTGCATTTTCATTTTTAGACCCTCTTTTATAAACAAAAACTAGCTTATCAAAACCAAATATGTTACAACAATCACTACTGCATAATAATTAGAAGTTAAAACCCTCACTACTGCACCGGTTTTCCCACATTGGGTGTTTCCAGGGACGTTTGTCCAAAAACAACTGTGTATTTTTGTGTGTGTTTATTTCTCTCCTGTGCAGTATTTTGTTTTCGCAGTATTTTATATTATGAAGGTTGTAGTAGATTTTATTTCGATGTTTACTATGTAACACTGTAAATAACTTGATTCAGAAATTAACAAGTAGGAGAAATATTATCAGTTGCTGTAGTAGGAATTCGGGTCACCGAATTTTCACATACATCACTTTTTGCTTTCAATCTGGTTTCTTCAATCTTACACAATGACCATAGTTCAATGAATGGGGTGGCTTCCTTCTCTCCATAGATGCTTGATACAAAGTTGCCCCATTCATCAAGTAGTGCATTGAGCACCACGGTGGTCATCTCTTTGTCGGACATTATTTCCCCCAACTCTCGTAGTTGGTCTCTTATTTGTGACACTCATAAAGTATGAGGCTATCCCTTCTTCCTATGATATCTTTATCTTGTATAGCATGGTTCTCAATGATATGACTTCTCTAACAGTGCTTACAAAGAACAATTCTACTAGCTTATCATAGATTTCTTTTGATGTCTCCAACTTTGCTCTATAAGGGAGCAGGGAATCCTTGATGGATTCTATAGCAATTCTTTGAGCCCTTATTTCCCCTTTCATATACTTTGATAATGTTTGAGCTTACTCCTCAGGTGGTTTGGAGATTTTACCATTGACATGACCAATAACTTCATTCTCTATGAGGATCAAGTCTGTCCACTTTTTCCATGCAAGGAAGTTTGATGACCCAACCAATTTGTTGCTTTCCTTGCAAAATGAAGTCATTTTGATAGATTCAGACATAGATATAAAGATACTTACTTGTCAAGTGAAGATGCGCTTTTGATGATGAGATCTTCAACTTGATGTCTTTCTTGATGATGTTGATAATTGAAGATGTCTTCTTGATGAAGATGTCTTCCTTCATGCATGCTTTGGAAAGTGATTCTTGATAAAGAGAGGGAGATCACCTTGATTTCTTTGATGATGACGGCAATGCTAAGTTGCACGAAACGGGGAAACGGGTACAAGTTTCTGAAACGGGAAGCGATACGAAACGCAACCTCCCCAAATTTTGGAAACGGGGAAACGCGAATATATATATATA
>APFE030540976.1:0-14487 GCA_000404065.3 Pinus taeda | reverse complement strand
AATAACAAAAAAATCACATTTTTATTTGAAATTATTTCTTAAATGTTTTTATGAAACTATTCACACCATCCATTAAAAACAAATATTATTAAAGAAAAATAATTTTGAAAACCATAAGAAGCCATAATGTATTCAATAAAGGTTGAATACATGGATACAAGCTAAGAAACATGTGAGGCCATATGGATGAGGAAAGTACTTGTGGGTCTTTTCAGATAGTAGATGGATTCAACAATGATTTATTGTGATAATCAGAGTCGTATCAAACTCTTTAAGAATCCAATATTTCATGATAGGTCCAAGCACATTGATATTACGTACTATCACTTGCGGAATTGTGCTCGTAGGAGAATTATGATGCTACATTACATTCCAACTGAGAAGCAAGATGTAGATATATTGAAAAGGGTATTGTCAAGAGGAAAATTCAAATTCCACAGCTGCAGGATATGGGTTGTTTAAAATCCCATTCTTTCTAAGAGGGAGTGTTAGAAAATGCAGCAAGAGAGGCTAGATTTGACTTGTTATGTAGTCAAATTTAGTAATTGGATTTTCCAAATTAGCAGGATGGCTTGGATGGCAGTTAACTTGTGTGGCATTGCCTTGTCTACTTGTTTACTGAGTAAATTCTAGTTATATGCTAGAAGTAGAGTTGTGCATGTAGTGTTGCTAAAATTTAGTAATCTAATTCAATTATTTTCAGTTTGACTCAGTTAATTGAGCTCAAGAAACTAGTTGAGTGAGTTGAAGGTCAATTGAGTAATAGAATTTGTGTTAACTCAATGATCTCTCAGTTAAACTCGTCAATTAGGTAAAAATAACCCAGACATGCATGGAATTTGAATTGCCAAAATGATGTGGAGGAAAAGGCACATTATAATTATTAATTTTATACTAGTTGAGTGTACATGCTGGGCATTGAGGTAGGTGATCGATTACTTGGGATTTGCACAAGGGAATAGTGAATTCCCCTATTATTTAGGAGCTAATTTCCTCAAGAATTGTGCAAGGAAATAGGAGAAGGATGGGGCCTTGAATTGACTAAGTGCTAGCCAAAGCATGACAATCAGTAGGAGAACAAGTTTACAGTGCAGGGCGTGCTTCAGGATTGAAGCAAGACATTGTAATTGTTTCCCAATCTCATATCATTAATGAAAAGAAGTGGAAGGGTTTTTCCCTATTGGGTTTCCCTATAAATAATTGTGTTCTTCTGTTGTTTTGATGGTTTCATGTCATTTCAAATTTTTCTAAATTTTGAATTCCATTTTTGAGAATAGCAGAGGAAATTTGCAATCTCTTCTTTTCAATTCGAATACTTTAGCAGTAGAAAATTTATATCAATTTTTACACTCTTAGGGTGTTGTAGGTACAAATATTTCAATGATGGGTGGCTAAAAATGTTCACAACACTCCTACTTCTACCTATACGACACTCTTTCCCTTTAGGATTCTCACCCAAAATAAAACAACATGTGGCCAAGTGTATAGACCCTTCTCTTACGTTAGATTTGATCATTGGGGTCGATGATTATGATTGGTGTCTATACACACAACATGGTTCCACTAGGGTGTGGTTTCACGGGTGCCCACTAGGTTTTAGACCAGCATGTCAAAAAAGTCATGTTATCCCACTTCCTCCCGACCTCGAAAACATATCATATATGGACTAAAAAGAAACCTATGCTAGGTTCATAAAGCAGAACTATAACTATTGTGTGCCCACCCTCCTGTAGTTTCAAGGAGACTCAGGCCTAGTTCCTGATACCTAAATTCTTTGTGTTAACAAAATAACTAGCGTAGGGATTGGTTAAAATAATTATACCCATAAATTTAGAAATCAACCGACTGAATATGAACACATAATTGTGCATTCGCCATGCACAGGATAATGAATAGTATATTCTAGGAACACTTTAAAATTCATGTGCATACATTACACCATTCTAATCATGAAGATACAATGAGTGTCAAAACTCATACATTCATTTACATTTACAAGCACGCAAGATCTTGCACCATTTAAAATGTAACAAGATTCATCACACTCCATAAGGAAATAAACATCAACAATGTACATTTATTTGTGTGTTTAATGATGACTAAAAAATGAAGGAAGGACTTCAACTCTCCACCCAATTGTAAGCCAACCACATTTCAATCTTTCTTGTAGTTGGTTACCCTGAGTTAGATACAATGTCTAAGGGGATGCATACTAAGGGAAATTCAAACTTAAGGCTTAATCCCATATCCATGAGAAGGAGTCCACAATTTAGTTAGTTTATTAACTGCTCTGCAATAGTAAGCACGAAAGTGACTCACCAGTCGAATGCAACAACAGACAAGTTGTCTCTAATCGTATCAGGAGAGTTCGAAGGGACAAAAGTGGAATTGATGTCCAAGAAATCGTGCTAGGAAAAATTGTTGCATTCTTTAGAGTCAGCTAACCACACAAAATGAAGAGCCCAACAATTCATTGTCTTTATATAAGATAACGTGAATGGTAAGTGAAATAAAAACCTTGGCATAGGCATGAGATGGTAGTCGAGTGCAAACTAATGGACTTAGTCCACACTGTCAAAGTCCATTTTGTAGTTGTTAGATAATATTGTCTTAAATTGATATGTTTTTGTCTTAATTGTTAATTGTCTTAAATGAGTTTCGTCTTAAGTGGCCATTGTCTTAAATATAAAGTTTTGTCCTAAAATATTTTTGTCTCAAACTGTTTTTGTCTTAAATATAAAGGTTTGTCTTAAAATAAGTTTGTCTTAAACTATTTTTGTCTCAAATATAAAGGTTTGTCTTAGAATATTTTTGTGTCAAATTGTTTTTGTCTTAAATATAAAGTTTTGTCTTAAAATATTTTTGTCTTTGTCTTAAAATATTTGTGTTTTGTTTTTTTCCTGAATTTAAAGTTTTGTCTTAAAATATTTTTGTTTTAAACTATTTTTGTCTTAAATTTAAAGTTTTGTCTTAAAATATTTTTGTTTTAAAGTGTTTTTGTCTTAAATATAAAGTTTTGTCTTAAACTATTTTTGTCTTATATTTTATATTTAAGACAACTCAATTGATATTAAATTGTAATGTAAAATAACCAAAATAAAATGTGACTTTTTAAAACAAAACTTTTTTTGTCTTAAAAAAATATCTTAAAACTGTCCTTGGTGTAGTAGTGCTTGTTTTAATGAATGAGTGCATAATTTGCTCTTTGATTTAAACATTTCCAATTTTCATAGGTTTTAGATTTAAATATTTTCCACTTCTAAAATATATTATAACACTTTGAACTCTCAATAAAGAAAAATTTTAAAGAGGGAAGTTTGTATAAAAAATTGAAAAATCTTTCTACCTAATATGTTGTAAAAATATTCAAATTTTATTAATTTTATTATAAAATTATAAAATTAACCTATTAAAGGCCCATTAAAAACTTTTCATGACATGGTACAACATTTTCATCTTAATATTTACAAGTATAATATGTATCCACATGATATCAATTAAATTAATATAAATTTAAAATCTATTATAATCAACTTAATATTCAATTAGAATTAGTATAATTTAAGCGGTAAAAATTACATTTTCTTAAATAAATCTCTATACAAATTTTTTAAATACCATTTAATTTTAAAATAGTCTTAATTTAACACTAGTCCTTAAAAGGAAAGAAAGGGCAAAAAAAACCTCCACTTCGCCACCATTATTATTATAAAATATATCCCTCTTTAAAACATTAACTATTAACATTATTTATTATTAAAAACAATAAATATTTATAAATACACAGTTAAAATACTTTAAACACACTTCTAATTTTTATTAAAAAGAAAGTCGTAGTTTACAAAATTGTTTTTGTTTTTAACCATTTTTGTATTGTTTTTTTTTTACCCAAATATGTACATAATTTTTTTTAAATTTTTATTTTTAAGTTGTTTTAATATTGCAGTATTCGAGTGTTTTAAAAAAGATTAATGTTGTAAATATATTTATATATTTAAATTTTTTTTTTAATAACAAAAAATTACATTCCTATCTGAAATTATTTCTTGAGATTCCTATCAAACTATTACATGTATAAATCAGACAACCCATTAAAAAAATTTTATTAACCAAAAAAATGTTAAAACCAAAAGAAGCCGAAGCTAATGGAATATTAAACCTAAGGCCTTGAAAAAATCCGTTCGGCCAACATACCCTTACCCTAAACACATACAACTAGTCTCTGTGAGACTTACCCTAAACACATACAACTAGTCTCTGTGAGACTAATAACCATATTGCTGGAAAGACGAACAATATTATGGCTAAATTGAAAGGCACATATGGGTATACTCGTTCAGAATTTTAGTTAAGAGCTCTCATATAAATGATGCCAGTTTTGTTTCCGGTGGATCCACAACGGCGATATCAAGCAATTCGTCTACGGTGGTGTGCTTGTACTCTGGTTGTACTCTGGATACAGTTCACACGCCTCCAAGACTTCCTCTCCCAACTCAAAGTTGGTCTGGTCGCCCTTCACAAAAATGTTGTGCAAAATCGAGACGGGAATGTTCTGCTCTGGACGAGGCAGAGCTGCATAAACAAATATCTCGTGTTAAATACTTGAAATTTGCTGTTAATCCAGGGTCTAACGTTTATGCATGGATAAAAAACGAAGTGATAACTGTTATCTTACTCTCTGAGAGTCTAACCATCTCGGCCTCGGGCAGAAAAACTCTCTTCAGACTTCTTCCAGTCTTCTTTTCCCACAACGAGACGAGCTCACTCTGGCAGATTATGTTGCTTGGTGGCCTGTAAATCACAAGCCTATTCATTGTTCTGGGATCGTTTGCCATCATTATCGCGAGAGCTGCAATGTCCTCTTCTGAATTCATAAACGCTGCATAGCATAATCGCCATGTAATTATTTTTATCTTTCAGTAATACTCAGCCACCACATATTAGTAGTTTCTTGTTTGCATTTTAAATGCAATTGCATATGGAAAGAAAAGAGAGTAGATACACAACCTTTACTGAGACCATCTCCATAGATAACAACTTCCTCTGGCTGTGGTTTTTGACGGGGATGAAAGAAATAATCAACAAAATATGAGGCATAACTATTTGCGGAAAAGAAGGTGAATGGAATGCCGGCCTCTTCAATGGCCCTGCGAATCTTCCTTTTATTGTCACACACTCTGTGAAAGGGATGGAGAGCTTGTACTTTGTCGACCTCGTTGCCAAACTCTGATGGGACGAACCTCTGCTTCAAAAATTGAAAATAAGAACCATTCGCACGAATAGATATAGATATAAAAAAGATCTAATCGATATCCCTAAATGTTGGAATGTTTAGAAGTATTTAAATATGAAGGCACACAATCCCTACTAGCCTGGTTCATTTTTTAAGAGTTATTTATCATAGAGTAACAATAATTGTGTGTATACCTTTATATTTGCAATTCCAGCTTCTTGAATGGCCCTTATGATGTTAAACTGATCCAAATGCTGAGGAATGGCAACTGCCGATATTACTATATCTACTTGCTTGATTGCATCCACAAGGCTAGTGTGATCATCTAAAGATCCCAGATTAGCAAATCCCAAATCCATTAGCCTTCTTTTGAGGCTCATAATAAATAAAATTTTAATCCAAATATGACAATAAACTAATAACGTTCAATATTCACTTACTTGAAGAATATGAATGCCAATATCTTTGAATTGCCGAAATAATTTTGCCTTGAACGAATCAGGAGCAGCTGCTGTAGCAGGACGGACAAGAACGTAGGTTGGATAGCCCTGTGAAACACTGGTTTTTGGCATGTATTTCGCAATGTATCCGGTGCCTCCAACAATCAAAACCCTATTCATCTTGAAGCTTAAGAACCCAATTGATAGAGGATCAGCTAAAGAACACAAAATGGGGCTTACAAAATGGTGCAGAACACTCTTCAGCTCTGGAAAATAAATCTTTACAGTTCTAATATTTATAGGCAGAAGGGTGTGCGACATACATTTCATAAATAAAGTTTCAAACATAGGTTTATCGGGCTGAGACTTGATTGACACAAATATTTCACTCCGGAGCGCAATGTTTTAGCCTAAAATTTCGTGGGCTAAGTTTTACATATATATTTCACGGAAACAGGAAAGGGGAATTACGTTTGGAGTCACATTTATTATTTTCATTTTATACTCCTAAAAATTTGTAAGAGTTCCACACGTTTTATCCATACATGTAATGGATCGTTGAAAAAGACATTTTAAATCATCGCTCCACACATATATTACTGGATGTTAACAATTATAGCAAATTGAATTGTAATAAGAGTAGAAATGTGCTTCTTATATACTTTTTTAATAGTTTCTTTTTATATTTTATTAAAATTTTATGGTTATTGAATTATAAATAGTTTAGTTATATAAGTTAAAAGTCAGTTAGATTTGGAATATGCTTGAAAACTATTTTTTGTTGTTTGGGTAAGAGGTAAGAAATGGGTTAACCGTCAAACACTAGGTGAAAACCTTTCTTTTCAGAATTATTAGCTAAGGTTGTCTTTTAAAGATTATTAGCGCCGAGCTTATCTACATTGCAGATTGCTCAACCTGGTTGACGTGGCCAGCGGGCCCCATCCGTCTCCGTTACCAATTCCGTTAATACCGTCAATATTCCGACACTCCACAACTCCGCTGATTTCCGGCACCTCTGACAGCTGATTCTCATAATCGAATGCAGTGGTCTATAATGAGACTTTTTGAAATTTTTTTTGGTAGGTTTTTCTGGTCAAAATCCGGTATCAATTTATTGGAATCTCAAGTTTGATAGCTAGTTTCTGCACAATGAAAGTGTCCCAGGGATTTTTCAAGGTGCTGAATCCAAATATGCAATTAAAAAATCATTTTAACTGTAACAAATCAAGATTTAACCTCAATTTCTTCCGCTGGATTCAGTCACCGGAATCTCCAAAAAATTAAGCGAATACTGGTGGTGGATAAGACATGAAATTAAATTCATTCAATGTTACCTCCGCACCAAAGGATTTCAAAATTCAAATGTTTTCACGCTTGGGATTTTAAATCGAAAAATTGAGCGTTGAATTTCTGCAGGGTGTTGAATAGGTAATAGATACTTCTCTGCTTCATTTTGAGCCTCTCCAGCACCGGCGTAAGCACCGTCCCTCACTGTAACAACATCCAAAATAACTCCATAATGGACATAAGCAAGAGGCTCCTCATCGCGAGATCTCTTCTGCATCTGAAGGTTGCGGCTGCGGGTGCTCTTTCTCGAGTAGGGGGCGTGGATATGATTTGAGATCAAGTGCTGGTATTCAGATTATGTAAGCTCCCTTCACAACGCCACTAAAATCCCATCTAATAACATATTATGATTTCAACACTTTTAAATTAAAGGTTATATTGGGAATAAAATACTAATTTACTTGATTATGTTCTCTTTTTAATTGATGTTGCAAACTTTGCAGGCGAGATACAAGCAGTAGCGTTGAAAGCAGAAAGTACAATTAATTTCAGAACCAAAACAAGTTGATACGGTTATTAAAAGAGGTTTTGGAGTTCAGATACTGTAATGGATTACAGTATCACGGAATATCACTTTGGTGAAGCCCATGCAGCTAAACTCAATATTCTCAGATTAGATTTGACTAATTTCAACGGATACCAAATTAAGGCTATTGGATTCAATTTCAAATATAAAGCTTTCATGATCTGCAAGTCGAGCAAACATTCTTGGTAAGAAAAGATGCACTCTGGATGCATTTACATATCATTTATATCATTTTATTAAGTTGTTGTTTGAGATAACCTATTTTGTGTATGAGTATATTACATTTAATCTATAAAATTAACTTTAACTTTAATTTTCAGAAAAATAAGTTTAGGTTGGTTTTCTAATAAGTTTTCAGTTAGATTTGTTGAACACTATAATCCTAAAAACAAGAGCTAGTTCTGAATACAAGCAGGTTATTGATGAATTCTGTAGCCCAGTACAAATATATAAATTATTCACCATTCATTGAAAATTTACTAAATCATTTTCAAGATCAGTTGTACAGTATAAAATTCCATTCACATTATATTCTTATGTTGGTGGTAAGAATTTCTCTATTTAGTTGGCAACATTTTTTTTCAAATTGTTGGTTCAAATAATGTGTTAATTTTTTTTGGCAAGAGAGAATACTTTAATATACTAGATGTTTTAGTCATTTCTATCAAAATTGACTTCATATAAGTAAGAACCTAGCCTCTCTGATTCCAGAACTTCAAAGTAATATTTTTGACAAATTAAATATACAATTAAAAAAAAATATTCATTTACTACCAAAACAAACTTAACTTTGATTCCATAACTTCAAAGTAATATTTTTGACACATTAAATATGCAATAAAAAAAACTATTCATTTAGTTTTATTACAACAACTACTACTAATAAATGAATAAAACCCAATCCACCTTTGATAAATGAATGAATAAAAAGAATGAATCCAAAATGCAAAAGTTCTCTTTTTCTTGAAATTTGTAAGACCTTTGGGCGGGTAAATAAAAACAGGAATTTTTCTTTTTTAACTATGAAATGGAAAAACCAAAGATGAATATTTCTTATATTAAATAATTTATTTATTGTTTATTTGTCAAATATATTATTTGAATTTATTTTTTTAAATACTTATTACATTATACGTAGTCATAAGAATATGCTTCATTAAATTTATTTAGCCTCCCAATATGTTTAGTTCTAAGATTTACATTATATCTAGTTATAAGAATATATTAGACAAGGCTTTTCAATAAATAAGATAAATGGGAAAAGAGTTTAACTATTAAAGGAGGGTAAAATATTTGTGGATTTTTAATCGAAATATGCCAAGTCATTCTATAATACTCAATTTATTTTTGTTAGTTTGACTTTAGAAAAAAAGACATAAAATCAAAATAAAAATGAAAATTGTTAATACATTGTTGTATGGCAAGGTTCTATGTGGTGATAGGAATGTAAAGATCTTGTTTGGTAATTACAAACTCTTCAACTTGATTGGTATTTAAAATAGTGAAATATTTAAATCATGTTTGTCATATTGTGAACTATAATTGTTTTAATTGATGAGTTTAAAATTTGTAAAAACTTTATAGTAATTCAAATTTGTATAAAACTTAGATACAAACACATGTTCTTGTTGAAAACATACCATTAGAGGTAAATAATTAAGAAAGAAAAAAAATCATATAAATTTAAATAATTTAATAAATGTCTTGCAAAATAAAGATAACTTATCAATTAAGTATATAATAGGATATAATATTTTCTTTTTAGTTTTTCCCTACTATTCTATATTTCTCTATGTGTGGGGCAGTAGTCATGAAGATGGATTCCATTATGTTTAATTGGGCATGTGGTATTTACATGCCATGGTATTGTAAAAAGAACTATTTACAAATTAAGAATTTTTATAATAAAGTAGAATAAATAGTTATGGGTAAAAATAATATTACATGTTTTAAAATGCATATATGATTAACCAATATATTAATTCTTTTTATAATTAATAATAGTAATAATTTAAAATAAATTTATATTTTAGCTAAATTTGAGGATTTAAATATTGAAAATGTGAGATTTATCATAGTATAAGTGTTTTGATGTCTATATTGTAAAAAGAGTTACTTACAAATTAACAATTTCTATCCTAAAATGAGGTGAATCTCCATGAATAACAATAGTGTTACATGTTTTATAATGTCTATATGATTAAATCATATATTAATTCTTTTTTATAATTAATAATAATAATTTAAAGTTAATTTATAATTTAGTTAATTTTATGATTTAAATTTAGGCAATGTGAGATTGACTATAAAGTAAGTGTTTTGATGTTGACCACATTTATGCTTATCATTGTTTACTAAATTATTGATAAAATAAGAAATACTAAAATAAATATGTTTAAGAAATATAGATTTATTTTCAGATAAAAAATTATTTTATTAATATCATTTGTAAATATACATTCTTATATGTTCTAGACATTTATATCTTACTTGATACTGATAACTATTATTCCATCCATTAAATCAGAATTGATTCATGATATCTATTTAAAAAGAGTGAAGGGATAATATATGGGAGGTTGGGAGGAATCATTTTATGTACAATTTTTCTTTTGTACTAATATATTGTTTCAAGTGACTATATTACTATGGTCATAGATTATTTTCCTCTTAAATATTTTCAATTAAGTATTATAATATTTGATTTGGCTATGTGAGTGGTTGGTAATACATTCAAATTATGTGGAATACTTTATTAATAAAAAAGTTTCTTAGGATTTGGTATTTATATGGCTTTTTGGGATAAGCTCATTGTTCCATTATGTCAATAAGGTTACTTTTAGTCGTAAATGCTTTGAGATATATTCTTTGAATATGTCATTTTTTTTATTAAGATAATATTTTAAATTTTCTATTTTTATTCTTGGTATACAAATGTTTAGTTGTAAATGCTTTGAGATCTATTCTTTGAATATGTCATTTTTTTTTATTAAGATAATATTTTAAATTTTCTATTTTTATTCTTGGTATGCAAATGTTGTTTCTCATGTGCTACGAGTGATCTCAACGAATAAAAAATAAAGACAAATTTATGGTCATGATTCTTGTAAAATAAAGTCATAATTCCTAATTGACAAGGGAACTATGAACAACAAAGAAATGATTTCTGAGTTCATACTTCATGAGGGTCAAAGTTCTCAAGGTCATAGTTACTATGTGTCATAGTTACTAAGGGTTAAAGATCTCAAGTTCATAGTTCTTGTATGTCATAGTTACTATGGTCATAGTTCTCGTCAGTTGTATTTTCTATTGATTAGAGATCCCAATGATAAGAAAACTCATAAAATTTCTTCAATGAGAGTCGATGAAGTGCTCGTTACAAATTGAGAAGGAGGGAAATATAGATAGAGAGAGAGACTAGAAAATCTGTAAATGGAAATAGAGAGATAGAGAGTGTTGGCAATAAATTAGTCATAATGATATAAATAACTATTACATCCATATGATTCCATTCCAGCAAATATCACAATACGAGGGTTTTCAAATTCCATAAAAGCAGTGTTTTCAAATTGCACAAAAGTAATGTCTTCAAATTTCACTTCAATATACATCGAAAAACATTGCCAACTTGTGATGCATGGTGAATATGGTGTGTTTACTCACATTTTCTAATTATGCACTCAAATTTGAACTCACTATGTTGGAGTTTCCACATTCCACATTGGTAGGGTTTTCAGATTCCACACAGCTAAGGTTTTCATAATGCATAAGACTAACATAATTATATGTCCTAATAATGCACACACACTTTTGAGCAATGCTAATCAGGTAGCCTCTTTGGGGTCCTAGTTGGTAGCTTGGGCCTTACAGAGCCTAGACAACAAGGAACACGTGTGAACTCCTAAGAACAAGCACACATTATTGTGGGCATGTGTTCCTCATGATAGCCCCATTTCCAATTCTAGGGCATTCATTCTTGTGCAAGTTCCCTTAGTTGATTCTTGTTGAGATTTTCTGTTTTGAATAAAATAGGCAAAATCTCAGTAGATGACAACAATAGGAATTAGTTCCTAGATTAGCTCCATTTTGTTGGGAGGGAGTTAATGCATCCTAAATTTGAGTTGAGAGGATTTATGAGGCAGTTAGATTCTCCTTGCTATAAAACAGGTATCCATATGGATTGTTTTGAGAGAGAGAGTTTGTGAGGATTTAATTATGTAATCTCCTGCTTGATTAATAAAGAATTGTTGATGCCTATGTTTGGTGGACGTAGCCCAGATTGGTTGGGTGAACCATGTTAAATTCCTCTGTGTTTATGTTCTTGATTTATTTGCTGAGTATTTAGTTGAATCTGTTGTGCTTCTGATCTCCAACAATTGGTATCAGAGCATGTTGGAGGCTTAGCGCAGAGGAGGAGGTCCTGCGTGTTAATGCTGGAGCTGTTATTCAATTTAATGCTGAACTTCATCAGAGTGGATTGCAGGTGCATGGACCGATCAATTCAAGTGCTGGTACGTGGCCGTATTGGACTGTTGTCCAACCTGCGTGGTGTATTGGAGGTGCGTGCTGGAGGTGGAGCGTTGGTGATGCTTTTGATTGATTGTTGGAGGTTTGCAATTGCTGTGTTGAACTAATGTTCAATTAAGTGGAACTGCACACTGTTGCTGGTCGACCGTGGTGCTAAGAGCCATTGTGGCAAACCTGTGGTGCCAAATCCATGAAGTGGTGCGTATAATCACTGTTGGTGCGTATTGTTGCATACTGATTTGCAGCGTGACACCATTAATGCGTGGAGCTGGGTTTTCTACGAAAGAACAACGTTGAATTAAGCCATAACAAAAAAGTAAATCAAAATCGGTCTCGTGCACGATTTCTCTTCAAGAGGAACTGTTTGGTGCTGCGTGGAGGTGTGTTTAAATTGTTTCCTGGAGGTGCTGCGCAGAGGGAACTGTTTGGCGCTGCGTGTAATGAACCGACAGTGAACAGTGGAGGTGTGATTGAATTGTGCACCTGCGTGCTGTGTAATGAACCGGCAGTGAACAGTATACAACTGCGTGAACAAGCGTATTCCTTCAAACCTTTTATTCCTTTGTTTTCCGTAATTTTTTTGTAAGAAAAGGATATTCATAACTACGGTGAACCGGCAGTGAATTCAAATGCATCTGCTCTACAAGTCGATGATTCTAAAAAATTAATCATAGAGAATCGACTTGGATGTGATTTGTATAGCGGAGAGAAAAAGTATGCAATGCGTGTTGGTATTGAAAGTTATTGCTGCGTGGAGGAATTGTTTGTTTTTTGAGATTAATTTTTTGCACAATGTACTGTAAGTTGCACAGCAACAAAACAAAAACAAAAGTTTTTTTTAAAAAGCAAGGATATAAGTGCATATGGCAGAAATTTGTATGTGAAATACAAATGGCAGATGTTTTTTTGTTTTGTTTAAAGGAAAAGGCATTTTTTAAACACAAGCTTCATTTATTTAAATTTGGTTTTTTGGAGATTATTGTGTTTTTTGCTGATACAAAATGGCGAAAAATCAAAGTTCCCGGTTTGAAATTGAGAAGTTTAATGGCAAGAATAATTTCGAGATCTGGAAGGTGAAGATGCATGATTTGCTTATCCAACATGGCGTGGCAAAGGCGTTGTTGGGCAAGTCCAAACAGCCTTACAACATCACAGATAATGAGTGGGCCGAGATGGATGAAAGAGCGATAAGTGCTATTCGCCTGTGTCTAGTTGATGATGTCGTGTTTAATATCGTGTCAGAGACAACAACTACTGGTTTGTGGACGAAACTAGAGAAACTGTACATGACCAAATCCTTAACCAATAGGATTCTCCTGAAGCGACAGTTGTACAATTTGCGAATGAAGGAAGGTACATCGATTGCTGATCAATTAAATGCTTTTAATACTCTTCTTGTGCAATTACAAAGTATAGAAGTAAAAAATTCCATCCGAGGATAAAGCTATTACTTTATTGTGCTCGTTGCCCGAATCATGGGATCATTTTGTTACTTCTATAAGTCTTAGTTCATCAGAAACTATTGAGTTTGATGATGTAGTTGCATCCTTATTATCTGAAGAAACAAGGAGGAAGTCGAATTCCGAAACCTCTACATCAGAAGCCATGATGGTTACAGGTCGTTCGAAAGAAAGACGCCCCAGGAAGCCGAGCGACTCACGTTCAAAGTCGAAAGGGAAGAAGGGTAAGCTAAAGTGCTGGTTTTGTGGCAAATCAGGGCATTTAAAGAAGGACTGCTGGAAGCGACAGCAGCAAACTTCAAAGGCAGAGTCTTCGACAGAGAAGAAGGAGGCGAATACGACAGATATAGGTTCGACATCGGGTTCAGGTATGAGTGATGAAGTATTATCAGTTAATGTGTCAAATCATGGTCAACATTGGTTGTTAGATTCTGGGGCATCAAACCACATGTGTATCCATAAAGAATGGTTTAAGGACTATAAATCAATTAATGATGGAGTTGTGTACATGGGTAATGATGTAACATGTAATATTGTTGGGATTGGGAGCATACAACTACAAATGTTTGATGGGACAACTAGAATATTAATGGATGTGAGGCATGTGCCAGATTTAAGGAAAAACTTGATTTCATTAGGAGCACTTGATTCAAATGGGTATAAAATTGTAATTCAAGGTGGAGTAATGAAAATTTACAGAGGCATTTTACTAGTTATGAAAGCTAAGAAAGTAGGAAATCTATTTCAGTTAGAAGGAGGTATAGGGTCAGCTTTTGTGTCTACTGTGTCTGAACATGACAGTGGTTCCATTCACTTATGACATCAAATATTGGGGCATATGAGTGAAAGAGGATTAAAAATTTTGGCTGATCGCAGGTTACTTCCAAATCTAAAGTCTGGAAAGTTAGATTTCTGTAAGCATTGTCTGTTTGGAAAACAAAGTAAACAAAAGTT
>APFE030540975.1:184245-218370 GCA_000404065.3 Pinus taeda | reverse complement strand
TCCCATAGGTTTTACCTAAATATAACGCATTTTTTAGTGTTCGTAAATATAAGGTGACTTATGGAGTAAATATAAAAAAATGTTTTATTTGTTTACTATACCTCTCATTTATTTGTATTTTTATTAATTTACCATACCTCTTTTACAAATATGGTATTTGGGCCCATAGGATTAACTTAAATAAAACCTCTTTCTGAGCCTACATAAATAGAACGAGGGTTATACTAAATATAAAAAAAGGTTTTATTTATTTACCATACCTCTAGTTTATTTATATTTTTATTTATTTACCATACCTTTTCAGTAAGTATAAAAAGAGGTTTTATTTATTTACCATACCTCCACTTTATTTATATTTTTATTTGTTTACACACTTGCATGTATAGTATATAAGGTGACTTATGGAGTAAATATAAAAAATGTTTTATTTATTTACCATACCTCTCATTTATTTATATTTTTATTAATTTACCATACCTCTTTTATAATATGGTATTTGGCCCATAGGATTCACTTAAATAAAACCTATTCTTGAAAATTAGGGCGAATGGAAGGTTGTAACTCCTAATTTCAAGGGCTGAATTTACCTTTTTTACCCTCTCCCTTAAAATAAGGTGCGCTAACCTCCATACCTAATTTTTTTATAAAATAAATTTGAGGCCATTGTAAAAATGTACTATGATACAAAATATTCGCCCACTAAAAATTTAAAACCCCTTAATTTCCCCCAAGGGGGGAAATTCACCCCTAAAATTTTCCATGGTACTAATTCCATGTGTCTGTTTACATTCTCTTTCGACAAAAAAAAGTTAATAAACAACTCTGAGATACCTATATTAGTCATTTAGGTAGTTGACATGTAAAAATATTTGATGTTGAAAGTAGACCTAGCACAAAGTTTCCAACGTAGTAGAAACAGAGGATGGGGAAAATTTGAGGTTTTCATCATTGAATACTATGATGAGCTTCCTTGACATGGTTTTGGTTATGCCACCTATTTTTGTGCTAGAGTATTTGTAGGCATAAGATTATTTTAAAATCTATGGGAATATAACAAATAAAAATTTGTTTCTTATAACGAAATACTCATTTGTTGAATTTGCAAGATTTCTTTCTTCAAAAAATGATCAGCTTCATCCTCAACTAGTGTTGCAAGTTTACATCTCAATTATTTTTAGGCAACTCAATTTTAAGTAACCAATATTTCAATATTACTCCAAAATGATTTGCTGGTCTTATGCTCTGTTGTAGGAAAATGTGTTAATGTTGCGAATTAGCAAGATAGCTTCAAATACAACATAAGTTATGAGAACATGGAACCATCCAATTCTACCTTTATGAAGATGGAAACTACAAGGGCCACCTACATGTTTAGTGTGCATGACAGAAGAGGATCAATTTTGCTAATATGTTTTATGGAGCTTCTCTTGGATATAGTAATCTTGTATTATTTATTAATTATTTAGTCTATTATGATCTTGATATTATAGATATTGATGTAAACAGGCATAACACAAGTGATGTATTGTATAGTCAAACTAGGAGAATCAAAATGTGGTTTAAGAAGGCCTAAGTTAGACTTTTGTTTCTGTTTATGGTGAACATATTTCTTTCAAATATATGTGAAATGCAACAAAAACACAAGATCACATGAGAACTAGTTGAGGATTGCAAAAATATCACAAACATTCACCCAATGGGGGCCATTACAAGCTCTCTTAACAAGTTCTGGTTTCGACAACTATCATTGATATAGGGTGTGGAATTTTTAGTAAGGGAGATTATCTACTAAAGAGAAATATCTTAGCCATGTCATTTACACCAAGAGATTCACATGGATCTTCTCATTAAGGATATAAAATATATTCAATAAAGAAATTTAATTTTCCATTAATTTGTCATTTGAATCACTCTAGATCGAAGAGGGAGGTTTTGGTCCAATCTACAAAGGAAGCTTGCAACATACCATAATCACCATTAAATGTTTCAGAAGTGAAGCAAATCAAGGAATGTAACAACAATTTCAATAGGAGTTAGAGTTTTTGAGCCATATTCTTGACCCAAATTTTCTAGTTTTGTTTGGAGCTTGTCCTAAGCATGGGTGTTTGGTCTATGAATATATGGAAAATGATAGCCTAGACTTGCAAGGGAATCAATACTCCCTTTGCATGGTTTTCATGCTTCAACATTTCTTGGGAAGAGGAATTTGTAGGATTCTTCTTGACAGTCCCAAGACAAAGGTGATTGTTCATTATGACTTGAAGACTACTACTATCTTGGTTCACCACAATTTTATTATCAAGATTGGTGATGTGGGTCTTGTTAGGTGTGTGCCTACTTAGACCACAACCATGGTAACAGAATACAAAGACACCATCCTTACATGCATATTTTGTTATATTCATCTGGAAAAAAGAAAGGAATGGTATATGTGTTCCCATATCTAATTTCTACGATATGGGAATATTATTTTTGTATATACGAAAACTACCTATCTCCCTGACACATGTAGTTGAAAGATTAATTCAAAATGACTCATTTCAATAAATTTCGGATAGTAATGTTGAAGATCGGCCTCTTAAGGAGTTAAAAACTAGTGTGCTAGTTCGAGTTCAATGTTCATCAATGCCAATTCACTAAAATGTCTTCTAGCAGTTTCTTCCAGGGATGGTGATTATGATATTATATGATGTGTTGGTTTTCAAATAAATACACTGAAAAGAAGTTGAGGCAATGATTTAGGTAGCATTTTTGTATACACAGACCTCACCAGAGGATAAACACAAAATGACATAAATTATGCACATATTAGAAAGAGTGGCAGCAAATTGAAGTCAAAAGGAAAGAAGTATTATGTAATAGCTAGCAAGCATAGGTGGTAGAGCTTGCCTAATTTGAAGGGAATTTGATTGATTTGCAAGGAAAACTACATGATAGTTCCAAATTTTGCGGAAGATATTAGGCACTTCATGACCACTCCAGATCTCAAGGCAGATGATCAGTCAATAGTAAGCCCTTTTTTCCAAAACAATGAGAAGATTAGAAGAGAGATTATTATTACCAGATTTGAAGGCATTTCACTCGAGTAGTTCCAAATTTCCTGTGACAAATCAAAGATTGTTTGTATTTTTAGTTTATTATTATACTTTTAATTCCTAAATCATAGTAGTCGATGGTATCTTTGTAATTTCTTATAAATACTAGCATTTTCAATGTATCGTGGGTTGGATTTTGGGAAACTGATACACTTTTTTTTTCCTGTAATAGCATAAAGCTATCAAGCTTTTAATTAAAGTCTTTTGGCTTCAACTTATAGCATAATTGTGTTTCATTTGAGTTCTTCTTGTTTTTTCATATATTTTGATGTTGTGTGGATAGTTAGGAAAGGCTAGGTTGAGTGTCAACCTCCCTTATATCCCTTGCAAATTTATGTTTAGTAATGAGTACGTCAAAGTGAAAAATTGTCACTTTTGATCATTCTATATGATTAGATTGTTGCTTTATGCATAACAACAATTTATATTTTGTCAAGTTGTTAAAGGATCTTCATATGCTTTCTAATCTTATCAGTTGACATAAGTATTCAGTCTGAGTAGGGTTCTTTGCTAATATTTTCTTTGGTCTTCTATCAACCTATTTCAAGCTATTGTATTATGTCATGTTTGGATGTTGTCCCTTTAAATAATTTTCTACAGGTAGGGTTTTATTCATTTAAGCAGGGGTTTGAAACCCTCAACAACCACCTTTTAAAACCCTCAAATCTGGCCACTTTGCTTAAAAGGTTTTTGTTCATTGCCATGAATATTCATCAGCCTTGTAACATCTGAGGGAGCCCCCTTTGGTTCAAGGGCCAACTTATGCCTAAAGCAAAGTGAGTTGATTTCTTTGCAGAGTTTCTTAGCCAATAAATTGTCTTTAAGAAATAGATACAAGAGGAGGAACATCCCATGTTTATGATCAATTGTGTAGTTCTTCATAAAACATAAGTGTTCTACTTTATATTTGTCTTTGAGTAATTTATGTTGTGTATTTAATGTGTATAATTGTTGTTAATGTTAGGAATATTATGCATGTCTCATTATGAATGTTTTAATTAATTTCACATTAGAATGTTTGTCATGATGCACATATATGCCATCATTTATAGGCCAGATTATTATAGTATCAAGGACAGGATTATTATGGTGAACTAAAAGGGAAATTTGGTGAAATTTCCCGTAGCAACCATCCTAGTAAGTGGCATTAGACATATGGGTTTAAAATTGAAATCATATGGGCTAAATATTAGATTGTAAATCATAATTCTGAGAGACAATGTTTTAATTAAGAAATTTCTTCTCCAAAATTTGGAGAAATTGAATAAAGCTCATCAATTGAAGAAATTGGGGTTAGTTTTGTAAAATTTGATATCAACAAATCCTAACAGAATAAGAAATTTCATGAATTTTTTATTATATAAGAAATGGTAACTATAAGATACTTATTTTAACATTTGGTGAAATTCAACAGAAAAATCCCCTCTTTTTGGTTGAAGCCCATGGAAGAGATCACTGGAGGTTGTTGCAATGAGATTTAACCAGAGTAATAGGTTTATTTCAGCTATGAAAAACTTGAACATGAATTTTCATGGCGACCCACAAACGAAGTTTTTGAAATTTAGATTATTAAAAGAATTTGAAAAACCCGGGAAATTTTAATTTTTTAAACATTTGGGATTTATCCATATGAGTGACGTTAGTTATGAATTGAGAGCATCATATATCCATACCAATAACATGAAATAATGACCATATTGAGCATGCCTACATAGGTAGAGTAGGCTTAATAGTGCATGAACTATAGGCTCATAAATGATTAGACCGGTCATAGCAACGAAAGATGTTACAGATGCAAATGAAATGGTTTTCAATTGGATCATATGTCCCATAACTAATGAATGACCATTGTGTGCCCCCCATTGAAGCTGTTTGTGATATGTAGTTATGAGACGAAATAAAAAAAAATTAAAGTACATGGAGACCTGTAATCCATGCCATTGTTGATTTTGGATTAAGGAATGTAGCCGTGTGTGCTACCAAATGGGGTTTTAGAGGTGGGATCCACACATCATCATAGGCAATGTGGGGGTGATGGGCCTAAAAATCAGGATTCCTATCACATTAATGACAGGAGTCCTGTTATTTGGAAAATCAAGTATAGGTACAACTTCACAATAAAAATAAAAATATTAAAAAAACAGAATTGGGAAATCAGTACAGTACAACTCTAAAATAAAAATAAAATAATATTTTTATATATAGATTATAATAGAAAAAGGAGGAGAAGAAAAGGGAAAATACTAAATGGATGATAAGGAAAGGAAAGTTTAGGTAATTCTAGAGTGGCTAAGGTTAATGAGATGGTTGTATTTAGTGGTACCATGGGACTCAAGTGCCATGTTAAGAAACGACATTAACTTTACAGTGACTTATATATATCAAAATAAAATTCTCTAAATTTTATGTATTACTTTATTTAATTTAATATAAATTAATATTTTTAAAATAAAAAAATTAATCTAGCAAAATTTCATAATAAATTTCAAAACTAACTAAATTTAAAATTATCGAAAACAATTATAAATTTAATATTTTGGTTTAATATATTTATTTGAAATAAGATTTTGAATTATTATATTAGATGGATGTAGGCAATTTAATTTACACATAATATTTTAATTTACATATAATATTTTAGAATATTTTTAGTAGTAATTATAAATTAAAGGCTACGATTTATTTCAAAAATAGTTATTTTCTTTCTATCATTTTAATTAAATTTCTTAATTAAAATATCATATGAAGATTTGCAATATGAATATAAGCTGTGGTTTTTTGGACATGTGGTATTAGTAAGCTATGACATTGGCTCATGGTATTGTAACAAAATCTATTTAAATGTTAAAAATCTCCATGATAAAGTCCATATGAACATGAGTTATGAGTTTTTGGACATGTTGTATTAGTAAGTTACGATATTGAGACATAGTATTGAAACAAAGTATATTTACATGTTAAAGAACTCCATGATAAAGTTGAGCTAAATCCACGTAGTTAAAAACCTTGTCATATGCCTTTCTAAATATATATATGTGTAATTAATAATAAAAATAATAATAACTTAAAGATAAGATTAATACATTCAGTTTAATTTAAAAAAAAAAAAAAAAAAAATCTTAACCATGTATATAAGAAAGTGTTATAGAGAAAGTGTTTTGGAAAACCTCTAGTGTTAATTCAAATGGTTTACTAATTTCTTCAATTTTTTTTTTTACATTAATTTCTTCTAGTAGTTGAATCATAGAGATTGAGTCTTTGATTCCTTGGGCTTACTCTTTGATTCCTCCTTGGTGTGAGATGTTCCTAAACTTTCAATTCAATTAAAAGAAATAAATATTATTTAAATTCTTTTTTTTTTTTGAGGAAAACGAGGAAGTAATTAGAGCTAACCATTGAGTTTCTGTGCTAACCATTAAATTTCCATTACTCCCCTTTCCTATAAAAAAAATTGATATTTCCGCACTTTCATTCTTAAAAAAAAAAAAATTACGAATTCAGCTCTTTCAATTTCATGAGAAGGCCAAGTAAACACAATTAAAAAAATAAAACATAAAACTTTCATTTCAAATTTATGAAAAGAAAGAAAATGTGTTCATATTTAAGAATATTCACCATTTTTAGGCCGATGGGCCTTCCTTTGAAAGGGACCTTCGTCGTCCTTTTCATTCTGACGCTGACACATGCCATCCACATTCAGCGGGCATGGGATTCGATCGTTTGTGACACTTGTCCCTTTATAACTGAACAATTGTCTCTTGTAGGTGGTGGAATGAGACAATACATCTTTTCCGCTTCACCATGTGTTTAATGTATTGTGTCACGATCTTCAAATACGGGTGGAGTGGGCATTTCAATTATGGGTGGAGAGCTCCTGCCGGATAAGAAATGGCTGTGATCTTTTGCTGATCTATATTGTATTGGGAGTTGATTGATTGGATGCAGGCGGTTACCTATGGCGACGATTGAAATGGCAGGTGAAGCTCAACCTCTGTTCCATGATTTCTTGGGAATGAGCCCACCAGGCGGATGAGAGGCCAAGAGCTATGGCGCCCAAACGGAGATTAATGGCGAGGCATCGGTGAAATCGTCCTCGGCCCTCAATGGCTGCACCGAGGGCAGCGTTTGCTCTGCGTCGGCCCAGTTTTCCAGCCATATCTTTTTCATTCCATATCGTCCCAGAGCCTCAGGGTTAGGCTGAACTGGCCAACTTTCCAAAACCCACTGATCAGAGAAGTATATGTGACCACATTAGGGCCACATCCACCACTTTCCATCTTAGTAAAAAGCTCACGGGCTGCCTCAATCTCCCCTGCTCTACAATGCCCATCTACCAGAGAACTCCAAGTCATAACAGTAGGAACATAACCAGACTTTATCATTGACCCCACTATATGCAATGCTTCCATCGTCTTCCCATCCTTGCAAAGCCCATCAATGAGAAGTGCATATGTCCCCAAATTGGGCACGTATCCTCTTCCCACCATGGATTTTAATAGCCTCAGAGCTTCACACAGACTCCCCACCTTGCAAAGCCCATTTATAGCAATTGTGAACGTGAAAAAATTCGTAGATGGGATCGCCCCAAACATAGAAGATGCCATGTCCACACGATTCGATTTGAACAAGATATGAAGAATGGCATTCTGAGCAAGAATGTTGGGAATACAACCATAACTGGCATTTGATTGAAAGTGTCGAGAGCTTCTTCAACCATACCTGTGTGGCTGTAGATTCTAAGAAGCACAATAATAGTCTGTGCATTGATTGGGCAGCCGATGTCTCGTAATTGTCCAAGAACCCCATGTGCAGTCTCGCATCCACTGATGAGCTTATTCAGCTTTTCAGCAATATGGGTGCAGGCATCAGGCGTGTGCTTGTAGCCGGGTCGGTTTCCGAACCAGATAAAAAGGTTTAATGCCATTATATCTGATGAGCAATCTGTGAGGACCTTCTTTACCACCTCTGAAGTGATTTTAACTGGGAATTTCTTCCACATAATAATCTCATGTAACCTTCTGTGCTTGTTAAAACCCTAGTAATATAACAGATACTTCGTACCCATGAATTGAGTTCGGCTTTCATTGTCTCATTGTCTTCGAATTTCTCTATTGAAATAACGTTACCAGGTGTTGGAATGAAGTATCTGCGTGAACCAGTACTCTCAAAAAAAATGTTTCACCACCGTTTAGCTATAAATTCAGATAAAATCAAAATTTCAGTTTTACGGGCCACAGCATGAAATCGACCAACCTCTATATATTGAAACAAAATTGATTAACGGGGATCTAGTAGGTACCTCAAAATCAGGTTTTAAGAATTCAATGAATTATCAGGTTTGAATGATTCAATGAATTTGAACAAAGGAGTGTCAATGATTGCTTTGATTTTTGCTTTCAAAAAACTTGGGGCACCATTGGAAACGTCCTTTAAGAACAGAGGACAAGTATACAGCTAAACCGGAGTCTGATATACACTTTGAGGTTGCCAAACTCTTAATATATCATACCACACTTACCTACCTAAACCTGAACACAAGTCTGATATGCATAGGGAGATTGTGAAGCTCCAATATTTGATACTTCGTGTTCCGGACATATTCGAGCTTTGCAATATTTGCATCCTCCAGGTGCATGCGTGTCCCAACCAAACTTTAGAATGCAGCTCAATTCTCTGGATGTAACGACTCTGTGTTGAAGTATATGTGTTGTAAAACCTATAAAATTTGGCTGGTTTGCAAGATTGTCACGAAAAGTATTGTTCTTTTTCTACTGTGTCTGTTTGTTTTTTAATTTTAATTTTCCTTGTTTTAACAGAAAGGTTGTCGCTGCACAAGTCTAGAACGCTTCAGACACATGGCAACAAGAGTGCCTTTCACAGGCTAGACATTGATAGCGGGCCAGTAGAGAAGAAGAGGGTGAGCCCACAATTGAATGGTGGAGATCATCGGCTTCATATGGTTGATGCTACAGAAAACACACGCAGTCCTAAGGTATGTATCGCTGCTGGCCTCAATGCTAAGATGAAAATCGATTGCTGGCTCAATCGTAGCTGGGTGAAATGTGATCATCACCATTTTGATTTAAAATTTCTAAGCAGACAGTGCAGGCCTCTCTGAAGACATGGTGAAAAAATGGGTGTCTAGTATTCATGAAGTTATGTATGAGTGGAACGAACCCATGGATTTTCTGATCCAGGGATTGCTTTTTTCTTTCTTTTTAAGAATTTTATGTCGAAAGAACCTAAAAGTGAATTTCTTGGTCTTTTCTGGGCCTACCGGGTGTTTTCTGAGTCCTGACTGAACTTCCACCCATTTCAATAGTTGGTTCTGAAAGGTTTTACAGTGTTGGACCTTTCCAGGCAGTATTAACGTCGGTCTTGTATTATGTTTATCGATTAATGGTGCTTTTTCTATGGTTTGATGATCTCTCTTAATTTAAGGGAATGTTCTTTTGCTTATTCTAGATGCTCAAGTGAACCAATATTTCTTCTAGAGAAATTTAACAATTCTAATTTAATAATCTTATCGGCCTTTCTTTGTACCTTTTGGGACAATTGCTAGTATTGGTACTATTTCTACATCTTATGAATAAATTTCACACTATATTGCTAATATTTGTAAATGATAACTTATTAACTCAGGAAAGCCATGAAAACAAAATCTTACTAATTAATAAAAATTCACATGTACCGAACTTGGACGTAACTTCAATGTAATTTCAGTTGTCAAAGCAACATATTAAGTAAAATATGAATCAAAATTCAAATATGCCAAACTTAATCTAAGTTTGACGGCAGTGATCGTCGTGGGTGTCACGTGTGATCACCTCATCGCATAATGTCTAGATATGACTGCATCTCGCAGATCCCTCGGAACAGTCAAAGAAGGACGAGAGATCGAACCCCGTCAAGCAAAAAGGATTTATGCAGAAAACAACGAAGGCGCAAAACTTCCAGAGGTGATTCGACTGGATGATCATAAAGCAAAAGCGAATGAAACTGCGGAAGAATCAAAAGCAGAAGCGCCTAAGCACGCAGAAGCCATTGTTCATGGGGAACAACCAATCTCAACTCACACGCAGGCGATATCTGCAGTAGAGGCCGAGTCAGATGGAGACTAATCTCATTTGATACAATCGAAATCCAAGGAGCCAGAAAAGCATGATAATGAATTTCCAGAGAGACAAATTCACATTCCTTCTTCTCCCATCCACGTTCAATGTTTTCTAACGGTGGTGTCGTAGTAGCATCTACTCTGCTCGTTTTATGTTCCGCCAAGTACCTATCTTATGTTTTGACTGCCCAAAAAGTGGATTGAGACTTTGAACTACATATACAACTGTTGCTAGGAGCTTAAGGGCATTTGATTTGAAAGTTGTGTGCAAGGAGGTACATTATAGTACCTATGCTGCACCCTCTATCTCTACTCCCGGTAGGATTTTAACAATTTATTTTCCTGATAATTGTTATTAGTTTAGTATGGTTCTATGCAACTTACAATGTTTTATTTACAAAAATGAATATTTATTTTTCAATATTATTCGAATTGTTTTCAAGCATGTGATTGAAAATATTTAGTTTTTAATATTGTTTTCAAGCATGTGATTGAGCTATGACATTGAAAATCTTATTGCAGTTTTATGCTATGTGATAATTACTTCCAATATTCTTGCCATAATTTTTGGATATAGTTGCACTATTCCCTATTATTTGGGACAAAATTTTAAAAAAGGAAGTTAGTTCACACCAACAACACATTAAAGGATACTTCAACATTGGAAGTAAAGAAATCAATAACTATTGGTGGGTAAGGGAAGGTTTTGATGGAAGCATTTGCGCAATATTATTTCTTGAGAAGAGGCTAATTGTTGAACCTCTGGATAGTATGCACTCTGCTTCTTGTGGGAGTGAATATGAGTGACAACATTAGCACAATTTTTGTGGTTAGGTATTGCATAGTCTCACTCACAAAAATGAATAAAAGTATATCTTATTTGTCATAAGGAGAAAAATTCAGATGTATCACTCATAAAACATAAAATAAGGTTGGTTCTTAGTAATAACTGTACACAGGTTTCTTTGATCAATGACACTATCCAAATGATCAATGGATATATAAATGGTGAAACCCCTTGTCTGCTCGATGTTGAATGGAATGCGGGTTCGCGATTCTTTATTTTTTCGAATCCACTTTAGAAACGCGGTAGGCGTAGATTAAAAGTGAGCCCTCGTCGCAAAAAATGGAAACTGCCAGATACCCCTCTATATTATACTTCCATATTTTCTTCATATCGCAGTTTGTCTCCGTAAACATTCGAGGTTCTTGAATCATTTGCGAGAAAGGTGTATTGGAAGAACACATGTTTATTCAGTGGTGATTCATGAGATTGCTACTCGTTAAAATTTATCTTGTTATAAGTATCTTTTATTGAAATTAATGGAAAATATGTATTATTGGAGAGAGTTTGTTTTATAGTTATGTGTCTCTCCTAGATTAGGATCTATTTCTATGTGTGAATTCTAATTCTCTCTATTATGATGTAAACTTATAAATTCTGGTGTAGCTTGTTCACCTGTGAACAGCTAGCTTCAGATTATAAATTTTGTCTTCCTTAATTTTAATATGGTATCAGAGCTGGTAAGCTTTAGTGGTTGAACTACGCATTCTTGGTGGCAGAGAGTGTCTGGGGAGAACTTGAAGCGTGGAGTTGTGGTGTCTGGAGAGAGGAAATTTTTTTTCCTCTCAGATTGGAGCAAGTAGCGCAAAATTTTGGTCTAGTTTACACATTGAGTTGAAAATAATTAATATTATTTTGCATTAATGGAAAAATGGTTACATAAGTTGTAATGTATCTCCTTAGTTTAGGATTTGTTCCTAGAGTTTAGGAGTTTGGTTGCAACTTCCTGATTTCCTTATTGTACTTAATGATGTAATTACTCATTTGATGAATAGTAGAGTGTACGGAGAGAGTTCTCTTTGTTTGAGTGCAGTCTCCAGGTGCAGTACTCACCTGTAAGCTGTAACTCCTTTTTCAATTCAAGTTTGATTTTTATCTTGGTATCAAAGCACATAGTAGGGACAGCCTAGATTTTTTTTTCCTCTCTTTAGGGATGCATCCTTTTACATAACTGTAGGGGCGGTGGAGTATATAGAAGATTTGTAGGATCAGGTGGACTGCAATAACACCTGTAACATAGGTCTCAGATGATTGATCATCTCTGAGTGCAAGAAAGGGTTGGCGTGGTTTTGACGGGAACAGTCGCGCCATTTTTGAGCGAAACAAAGGGTTGGCGCGGTTTTTTAAGGACCAGTCGCGCCACTTGGCGCGGTTTTGAGAGGGATAGTCACGCCGACATGCCAGAAATCGCTATTGGCGCGGAAAATCAAGCCTTAAGCGCGCCAATTTTGTGCCTTGCATTCATTTTGTTTCTGGCACAAGTCTTTCACTGTCGAGAAGCGCCAGCCTCTTTCTCTTTGGAAGATCCACAATTTTTTCTTTTTTTTTTGCAGATCGGCCTTGCCCGGTGGTGGCACTTTGAAGCTTTAGATTTGCTTGGTGGCAACATATCGGATTTGCCCGGTGGTGGCGCATTGGAGTTCCTGATCTGTTCGGTGGTAGCAGATCAGACTTGTCCAGTGGTGGTGCATTGGAGTTCCTGATATGTTCGGTGGCAGCAGATTGTACTTGCCGAGTGGTGGCACATTGGAGTTCTTGATCTGTTCCGTGACAGCAGATCAGACTTGCCCGGTGGTGGCTCATTGAAGGTACAATTTTTTTTTTTTCCAGCAAAACAGAGGTTCGAATCTGGTATATGGTGTTTTTTTGGTGACCTGAAACAGTTGGATAGACTTATTCATCAGAGGATCAAATATTTTATCAATCCAATATGAATAACAGTATAGAATCGTACCTCCACGGGTCTGGCAAACTCGATGGATCGAATTTCACCAACTGGAAATTCAAGATGCAGACTTTACTTGAAAGCGCAAATGTGTGGTCGATTGTTAGAGGAAATGAGCTGAAACTAAGATCAGTTGCACAAGAGCAAGATTGGGATAAAAGGGAGACAAAAGAGAAGGTCATATTGAAGATTTCCATCAAGGACAATGTTATCCCACATATTAGAGACTGTAAATTGGCCACTGACATTTGGACGACGCTCAAAATCCTATACCAGACACAGAATACAAACCATGTCTTGTCACTTAAAGGCTAGTTGTTTGCATTGAATATGGAGGAGAATAAGTCCGATGCTGGATTCACTGCTAGCGTTAAAGATCTGAAGGACAGATTGGGATATATTGGAGAGAAAGTTTCTGATTCAGATCTGGTCACAATCACGTGGAACAGAATGACTGATGAATACCAAGTGTTCATCTCAGGGTTGTCAGCAAGGGAGAAAGCCCCTGCATTTGAAGAGCTGACAGGGATTCTGCTACAAGAAGAAGAGATACGACAAAATTTGAAATCAAAGAGAAATGACCTTGCTCTGATGGAAAAAAGGAGACAGTATAGAGGGAAGCAGCATCAGCAACCGCAACAACAGCAGCAGAAAGGTGCCAACACATTTCAGAAGAGACCATTTAAAGGTATGTCTACTAATAATTTTCCCATCAAGAAATGTTTTTACTATCGAAAACCTGGTCCCCAGATTAAGAATTGTTATAAGAGGCAGGCATACGAAGGAAGAAACAAACAGAGAAAACATAAGAGTTACTTTGTTGAGGAAGAAGAAGACCATAGCCACGAACTTTGACTATTTATAGTCGATTGTGCTCTTTCAGCTTTAAAGGGAGATGAGGACGACATATGGTATGTCGACTCTGGCGCATCCTCACATATGACTGGTAAGAAGGAATGGTTTGAATTTCTTGAAGAAACTTCATGTGGGCCTAAAATCTATTTAGGAGATGACAGTGGATATGAGATCAAAGGATATAGTGACATTCCTGTAAAGTTACCTAGTGGTGACATTAGACATCTTAAAAATGTGTTGTATGTTCCAGGAATTAAGAAAAATTTGGTCTCTATCTCAATGATTACTGATCAAGACATGCAAGTTCAATTCTTTAAGACTAACTATGTCATTAAGGATAGCCAGATGGAAACAGTTGCAACAGGAGTGCGTGTGGGGAACTTGTATACACTAGATGTGAACAGTATGCCACAACAAGCAATGGTTGCAGCTGGAACGACAGTTGAAGATATCTGGAATCAGAGATTCGACCATCTTAATCTGCAAGACCTCATCTTACTTCAGAGAAAAGGTATGGTTGATGGACTCCCTGTTCTCCATAATGTTAAGCTAGATTGTGATGGATGTGCATTAGGGAAAATGCATAGAGAAGAGTTCCCTTTACATGTCAATAGAAAGGAAAGAGATATTTTAGAATTGGTGCATGCAGACATCCATGGACCTATGCAAACTAGGTCATTAGGAGGAGCATATTACTTTCTTTTATTTACAGATGATTGCACTAGATTTTCATGGATATACTTTCTAAGTAAAAAGAGTCAAGCCTTTCAGTATTTTAAAGAGTTTAAATCCATGGTAGAAAACCAGACAGGAAAAAGGATAAAAATTCTCTGCTCAGATCAAGGGGAGAATACAGGTTGGGAGAGTTCATGGATTTCTCCAAGCAGCATGGGATTGTGCAACAGTTTACAGTGCCCCACACTCCACAGCAGAATGGAGTGGCAGAACAGAAGAATAGAACTCTTGTGGAGTGTGCAAGGAGCATGCTTCTACGTAAGGGTCTATCAAATGGTCTTTGGGCAGAAGCTATTAACACTGTTGTATATTTAAAGAATAGGAGTCCTACTAGATGTTTAGGCTTCAAAACCCCTTTTGAAGCATTGTTTGGATTCAAACTAGCAGTGAGTCATTTAAGAATATTTGGGTCAAAAGCTTATGCTCATAGACCTAAAGCACATAGGAAGAAGTTAGATCCCAAAGCCCTGAAATGCATATTTGTTGGATATGGCACTGATTTCAAGGCATATAAGTTATATAATCTTGTGACTCACAAGGTTGTTGCAAGCAGAGATGTTATATTTCATGAACAAGTTCAAGAAGAAAAGGCTGACTCTAATAGTGATTGCCACATTCCATTTCTATTGGAAGAAAACAGTGAGGAAGATGAAGATCAGGAGCAGAAACAAGAAGAAGAAGTAACAAATATTGTAATCAATGATGATGCAAACCTAGAAAAGGCTGAAATAGACAGAATTGAGGTAATTCCCCTACCAAGAAGATCGGCTAGGAAGACTCGATTATCTTCTAGATTGAAAGACTATGCATTAATGTCAAAGATTGTAAACATTGTAGAACCTGTAAATTATGAGGAAGCAAGTAAATCTGATGCATGGAGGGCTGCAATGTATGAGGAAATAGAATCAATAAATAGAAACCATACTTGGGATTTGGTTGAATTGCCTAAAGGTAAAACCCCCATAGGATGTAAATGGCTATATAAACCAAAAATAAATGCAGATGGGAGTATAGAGAAACTTAAAGCTAGACTGGTAGCAAAGGGTTACTCACAGCAAGAGGGAATAGATTTCGATGACACCTTTGCTCTTGTAGCCAAACTAAACACCATTATAATGTTAATTTCCTTAGCAACAAAACACAAATGGTAGCTACACCAGCTAGATGTTAAATCTGCATTTCTGAATGGTGACTTGAAAGAAGAAATTTATTTAGTACAGCCTGAAGGTTTTGTGAAAAAGGGACAGGAACATCTTGTGTGTAAATTGAAAAAGGCACTTTATGGTTTAGAATGGGCACCCAGGTCATGGTATGAGAAAATTGATTCATTTTTTGTACAACATGGCTTTCGTAGGAGCTTGACTGATTCAAATCTGTATACCAAGTTTAATAAACAGATGCAAATTATTTTGATTTATTTGTATGTAGATGATATGATCATAATAGGGAATGCTAACAATCTGATCAAAGAAATCAAACAGCAAATGTCACAAGTGTTTGAGATGAAAGATCTCGGAAACCTTCATTATTGCTTGGGATTGGAGGTATGGAAAGATTCTGGACAAACTTTTCTTACTCGAGGGAAGTATGCCAGAAACTTGCTGGAAAAGTTCAGAATGGAGCAGTACAGATCAGCAACAACACCATTACAGCAGAATTTAAAGTTGAGCAGTGATGATGGTACTAAAGAGGTGGATGCCACTATGTATAGACAGCTAGTTGGCAGTTTGATATATCTAACTACAACTAGACCAGATTTGGCATATTCAGTTAGTGTGTTGAGCCAGTTCATGTCAAAACCACTCGAAAGTCACTAGGTCGCAGAAAAAAGTGTGTTGAGGCATCTTAGTGGTACTAGTAATTATGGCATTTTGTACATTGACACTTCTGATGTTATTCTAGCAGGTTTTTCAGATTCCGATTGGGTAGGTAACTTGGATGATCGAAGATCTATCACAGGTTACGTATTCAGCATTGGATCTAGGGTCATAGCATGGAGCAGCAAAAAGCAGAGCACTATAGCTCTATCCTCATGTGAAGCTGAGTACCAAGCATTGTGTGCAGCCACATGTGAAGCTATCTGGTTGAGAAGACTTCTCAACGATGCAGGAGAAGAGCAGAAAGAAGCAACTATTATCAAAACTGACAACTAGAGTACCATCAAGCTTGCATAGAATCCAGTCTTTCATAAAAATACCAAGCACATCAATACTCAATTTCATTTTGTTTGAAAGAAACTATAGTCAAAAGAAATATGTGTTGAATATTGTAAAACTTGTGATAACATGGCTGATATTTTTACTAAGCCTCTTAGGCGTGTAAAGTTTGAATTGTTTAGAGGGATGTTAGGAGATCAGGATAATCCTTTCTTCATTAAGGGGGGGAGTTGAAAATAATTAATATTATTTTCTATTAATGGAGAAATGGTTACATAAGTTGTAACGTATCTCCTTAGTTTAGGATTTGTTCCTAGAGTTTAGGAGTTTGGTTGCAACTTCCAAATTTCCTTATTGTACTTAATGATCTAATTACTCATTTGATGAATAGTAGAGTGTACGAAGATAGTTATATTTGTTTGAGTGCAGTCTCCAGGTGCAGTACTCACCTGTGAGCTGTAACTGCTTCTTTTTCAATTCAAGTCTGATTTTTATCTCATTGGTCAACTGAGATTTATCAGGGGAGTCTAAGGGTCATTCAAATGTTGTTCAAATGTTCCTTACACATATTCGTATCAACACCCCTAGAAAGCGTGGATCCGATACTGGGTTCTCGCGTTGCTATGAGTTGGCAGGACTTATAGTGATGCGGTAACATGCTTTAAATTTCGAGAACTGCCTGTTGTCGTGATTGAGTCAACCTAGTGTGCCAGAGATTGAATGGTTCATTGGACCAGAGAGACATCAGGGAGACACCACCTCTGCCTGGATCGATTGGCGCGTAGAGTAGTGGATCATGGTCGATCGATTCGTGGACGTGGCAACCGATCATGGTAGCACTACTACATGTAGGGGGGTTTTAACACAATATTTGAGTCAATTGTCTTACTTAAGACAAAATGAAACTTGTGTATTGTCTTAAATATTGTCTCTAAGCTGGTGTCTCAAAATATAATGTCTCAAAAATTTGTCTCTATAAAGACAATATAGAACACATATTATTATTGTCTCTATAAAGACAATTTGATTTGTCTCTCTAGAGACAATTTCATTTGTGTCTCTTTAGAGACAATTACATTTTTGTCTTTTTAGAGACAATTCCATAATTCAAACTATTGTCTCTCTAGAGACAATATAAAAAATTATTTAAAAAAAATAAATGTCCATAATTCAAACTATTGTCTCTCTAGAGACAATAAAAAAAATTATTTAAAAAAAATAAATGTCCATAATTCAAACTATTGGCTCTCTATAGACAATATAAGAAATTATTTAAAAAATTAAATGTCCATAATTCAAACTATTGTCTCTCTAGAGACAATATAAAAAATTATTTAAAAATAAATAAATGTCCATAATTCAAATTATTGTATCTCTAGAGACAATAAAAAAAATTATTTAAAAAAAAAATAAATCTGCTCAAACTATTGTCTCGGATTTGCTCCTGCCAAAAATTATTCAAAAATAAATAAATATGCTCAAACTATTGTCTCGGATTTTCTCCTGCCAATTTATCTCTGTATCCATCTCTATCTACCTATCCATCCACCCATCCATTCAACTATATGCATGTCTGGATATACATATGTAAGCCTGCAGATCTATGTTTTATAGTGTGTTCTCTCCTAAAATTTGGGATATGTGTGCACATTGCATTTATAGGGTGTGCCTTGGGAAGTATGTATCATAACTGCCATTTGAGGTAACTAGCCTATATGCATGTATATGTTCCCCATGGTCACTTTTCAGTCTATGATTTGGAACCGAGAAAACTTGGCATCTATAGTAATACTAGTCATTCTATCTAATGGGAATCATACTAACCAAGAGACTAATATGTTTGAATCGTAATAAGATAGCCACATATTACTCATATGCCACTAATACAGGGTGTTATGACCTATCAATAAGCCTAACCTGAATCCAAGTATTACGATAATTACAACACATGTATTAGCATGTTCATAAGCAGATAAGAGTACTTATAACAATAGACCCAACCTATCGTTATCTATTCCTATTCAATAAGCTTAAGTATAGCACTAACTATGGTTTAGCTAATAGATCCGTAATGATTGAGCTTTATATTCACACCTACTCCATATGTCCTAGTTGGAACCATTGCTCTCCATCTCATTTGCAAGGAGAAAAGATATATCGAACTGGTTAACATTAAATAACAAGGACTTGACAATTACTGTACAATAAATAAACCATGCTCATCCTGATTCAGGGACCAAATAAATTCCCTGGTCCATTAAATCAGAGAAACATACACCACAGAAAATTCAGGAAAACAAAAATATTCAATAATACAAAAAATTACAAGCTACACAAGCAGCATCCTCAAAACTGCCAGCGGTCTACTTGCACCTCTGCTTCAGTTAGGTCTTTCTGAGCTTTCTTCCTACGATAAAATATTGGGCAGTCATGAATGCAATAAGGATAGGACATCAATGTAATTATAAAAGAGATAGTAATTGTAGAAATAAATAAATAAATAAATAAAACATCCTATTAATTAAAAACAAATACATGATCACACAAATGTTACAAAATACATCCATAATGTAAATTTAAATCATGTTATGAAAATGTAATACTTGAAATATAGCATTCAAAAACCTTGTGCAAAGGACATCTTGGTGCACAGAGCCTTGGCACCGCTGAGATTATGTCCATAGTTTACCAAAGAGAATTTCTAATTCCCTCACTGACACTGATCAAATATTAGTGTCATATGATAGAAAATCTATGTGAGAACAATAGACACAAGGTCTACTTTAAATTCTCCAAATAAAGAGTAATGGTATTAGAATACCAGCTTACCATTTGCAACTGTTTTCTGATACAATTATGCTTCTCTTCCTTTGCAATGTGAACAAAGTGTCTGATCTTCTCTGCTGCAGTGGCAACATGAAATCAGGTAACATCATGAATTTCAGTATGAAGCAACCTAACCAGACATTCTTATTATAAGAAAGCTAGACAGTTTCTTACAAGGAGAGAAGGCATAGAATCATGCAACCTCATAGATTTTTCCACATCAAAAAGATGAACCCTAGTAGTTTTCTAAAGCACCAAACTGAAATAATAGTTACTCTCAATTGTGCACTACTATAAGTAAGGAAACCACATGCAGGACACCCTCTACTTGTATTAACTAAGTACCTGATAGGTGTTTTACAACCAATACAACTAATTTGTTTCTTGTTAAATATCACAATTCCACTATTTGAAGGAGTTGATATGGAAACTGCTCGTGTGTGACTACCATGAAGAAGCTCCTTGCTTGCATTCTTCAAAATGGGCTCAAATATTCTCAACAGCAGCTACAGAGCAAAAATAGGCACTAGTCAAAAACACTTAGCTGGAAAGAATTACTATCTATCAAGATATATTTGAAACACTGGTGAATTTTTCAAAAAGAGCATAAACTACAAGTGATGATGCTTGGTCTTTCACATTGCTCAATTGATTCTCCACATAATATTGTGGATCAATAGGGATGCTATTCTCCAGTACGTAAATTGGATCCTCAAATTTCTCATATGCCTGAGCCCAAGTAAACACATTAGTCATTATATCCAGACGAAAGCTTTTACATAAAGAAGCCATCCTACAAAATAGTGCTGAGGAAGAAATCATTCACAAAAGTTGCACCTCCCATTATATCTATTTATTTAAATCCATGTCACTATCAAATAACTTTAATCTAAAAAGTCAGCCTGGACAGGATTCCAATCAATAAATCAAAAGACACTCCCCTTCCGGAAAATTCAAGAAGAATGGGACCTTGGTACCACAAATCCATTTAAATTTTAAACCTTCAATCTAACTTTATTGATCAATGTAGAGTAATCCTGGACTGCTTTAAAATTGGAAATTAGCTCCAAATAGCAATTATATCAAATGGAAAAAGTGGAAAAAGGATGTTCTAAAATGCAAGTTGGAGGGAAAAGAAAAAATCAACAAAAAGTACTATCCAATATTTGCCAGATATGTTTCACTTGTAAAGTAGAACTTTTACAACATCCGGTATCTGATTTCTTTAGGGACCAATGACCTGGCATCAATATATATGATGCTAATTGAACGTCTTTTGTCAAACCTCGATCCTTGAGTCCAAAGACTCAAATAACTTTGGACGTGTTCTATACTTGCACTGCATCATAGAAAAAATTGAACTTTGACCAGCAGAGGTTGCTCGTAGGCTGATTCTCAAGTCATTGAGGACAACAATACTCCTCCAAAGTAAACGCCCCTTCAAACATGTATTTAGCATACCCAACATGACATTTAGATGTACAAATAGAAAAAATCAAAATCTAAACAAGTGCCCTATTTCCATCATTTAACGAGGTATGGTGTGGGAAAGCTTACATCAGTGTAGTCTTGATCAATTAACTAGCATAAACACCTGTTCATAGTGTCATAAACTCTCCTACACACAAATGACGATATGCCTGAAGGAAGTTCAGCGCCTTTCCTGAGAAATCCAACTTTACATGGATAAAGAAATGAGGCAGTTGATATCTCATCTTTGTGAAATGAAATCACCAGTTGTATAAACACATGATGAAATCATGTAAGACAGACATTAAAGCTTCAAAATATCTCATCTGTTTGCAACTCTATTGAATATGGAATAGAAAAATAGCAGATGTGTAATAGATCATAATAAGCATAGTGAATGAATATGAGTTCATAGCGTGTGCTGATTAATTGCTTTTACCATATACAATTGTCATAAGGTCCATGTGGATGATGGTAACCACATTAGCCCATCCATATTCTCTTCCACTGCAAGATCGGTATTTTTAGATAAAGGTAGCTTGAAAATAAAAACTAGTTAATATGCTAAGAATGCCAACTACCCATCTACGTTACAGGGTTAAGCAGTTGACGAAAATATTTCGCCTATCATAGGAGAAATAACGTTAAAGCCATGAAACTTAACACTGCCTAATATACAACTTATAGTAATAAAAATGTGAAGACCAAAATACCAAATGTCTAGAAAGTAGGAAAGCTTTTATGCATATCACTACAATAATAGGACTCAAAATAACGACATAACATGAGCTCCCTATACAAAATTAGGGAAGGTAACTCTACGCTAAAATACACAACCTATGACAGCAAGTCATGAAGTTAAACTATTTGCAGTTATTTGAAAACTTCTCAAAATCAAACAAGAAAGGCTAAATTTTTCCAACTTGTAAATCTCAACCACAAGCTAGCCCCAGAATACCACTTATATAGATATTTAAAATGACAAATATTCAATTATCTGTGGTGCAACAGTTTTTAATCCAAAAAAAGGCTTGACTGCTTGAACAAAACCAGCAACAACGTTATATCTTGTAGCAATGATATCGGGGATATGAAGGTTGGAGACTTAGACAATTCCAACAACCAAAAACTTCAGAAAATCATAACCAAGGGGAACACAGTTGCAAACTCATGAAGTGTTAAATAAACCTAAGATTTCTACGGTACAAGTCATCACAATGTATAATTGCAGATTTTGACAAAAGAAAGAAGTACTACATATAAGGCATTTACAGTTTTATCAAAAGACTTGCATCCAAACGGGAAAGAGAATGTGGAAGCTTTCAAAACCTAATCGAGTCGCTAATTTCTTCACCAACCTCAAAATTGTGCCATTCAAGCGATATTTTCTGGGGTTTCTCTCTCAAAAACAAGTGCTAAAGCTTTGAAATATGATCGAACGGTGGATTTCTATGAGCATGCAAAACAAAAGACCTATGATAACAAAAACATCATATATTCAATCTGTATTGGATAAATCTTTCCCAATTTCACTTGGATCTTAGGTTCATTCAACAAAAGCATAAGGTCTTCCTGAAAAGTTTTTCAACATTATCACCCACTACACGCCAACCTTCGCAGGTAAGGCTCTTGTTGAATATATGATGTTTCTATTATCATAGGTCTTTTTGTTTTGCATGCTCATCATCGTATACAACTTCCTTTCCCCTTCTTTGTAGGGGAATGCTACAGGTCTATACTGTCGATGGCTTCCACAGTGCAACCGTGGCAGCAACAATTTCTCCTTACCCCAGAAGTGAACCAGGTCATTCTTGTGGCTATGTTTCCTCTAACTAGCAAAGTTTTGATATTCATCATTTTGGCCCTCCAGAAACATTTATGGCTTCCAACTATCATTTCATTCAAATGGTTTAGAAGCTTGTTTTGACAACATCCATGACTCAAGTAGAGATGGAGGAAATCCTGAAAATGATTTGTCACATTCTATTAGAATTGAACCTATGAAATTTACAACAATCTCCACTTGAAACTGGTCGGTCCAAAGCAACCAGTTAAACTAGCCCACTCGGCTTATCGCAAATTTAACTTATACATCCTCGTATATAAAACTTCTCTGTATTTAACACTTGTAGCCAAGTTTTTCCACCCTATATATTATGCTTCAAGGGAATAGGTACAAGAGTGTTCCTAAGATGAAACAAAAATAAAGAAAAGTAAAAGAAGCATAGCATAAAAAGGGACTAAACTTGACAATACAAGAAAAGCGGTCAGCCTTTCTTCGTGAAGGTTAGACATGTTTTCTTGCATGTGGAATTAAACATATTCATATCCATGAACAAACTTGAAAATACAAGAAATTCAAGGGATCCCCCTTTCTTCCTGAATGTTAGACATGTCCTTTTCCGTTTGGAATTGAATAAATATTTATATCCATGAAGAAAGAATAATAAGTCATAATTTTTGGCAAGAGCGAAATTCTCAAGCATAGCCCATTCTTAGACTCGAACCTAGATAATTATGATAAATTCCTATAGCCCAACCAACAAATGTTAAAATGCAAGCCTTAATTAGAGCATGGACATGGGTTAGGGTCTGTAACATTTGGATAAGCATTACGCTGGGATAAATTCAAATCCTACCTCTCAGTGCCCTCATGCCTATTTCTCATAAAGTACCCCAATGGCCCACCAACGCTAAGCTTGATACTGGCCTCTAAGTGCCAGCATAGCTACCTCAAGTACCCGAATGGCTCACCAATGCCATATGTTCAATTCTTACCTCTTGGTGCCTGCATACCTACCTTAAGGTCATGGCACGCATGTAAAAATGGAACATCATCAAAGTATGGAGTAAAGTCCGTGATATTTAAGCCTTGTCTGCGTGAAACTCTAAAAGTATAAGTCTTAATACTCTACTTTGTAGCTAACCATTGCTCATTATTTCTTAAAATAAAAAATTATACCTCTTTTTACATGGGTAAGGGGTTTCAAACCTATATTTACGTACATACCTTCAATACATTTTTGAGCATGTATATGATTGTGAAGTGAAAGAAGCAAAGAGAATTTTACAGCCACTGGCTCAAATGTAACCAGGCTCCCTGCACTGTAAATTCTTTTCTGGCATGTCCAAACACTTGCACAAAAATAAAACTGAAAAAACATATGCTATAAACTTTGATTTCTTTCTGCATAATAGGAAACTTTGAAAATCTCTTAGCTTTGAAAGTTATTTAAGCAGGGTTCGAAACTGGCTACCGTTTCTTTGTAAAGGTTGTCTATGCTTTTTGGTGACAAATTACAAGTTAAGAAAAGGAGAAGGCCAAAGGAAATGAAAAAAGGGTCAAAATCAAGTGCAATGAAGCTCAAAATAAGCAAATTACAAGCTGAGAAAAGGAAAAGACCAAAGGAATTGAAAAAACTAGCAATATCAAGTACAATGGAGCTCAAAATAAGCACTGAACATGTAGATTTTTGATAATAATTTTAACAGGCTTAAAAGCCTATCAAGATCAAGCATAATGTAGCTCAAAATAAGTGCTTACTATCTAGAATTTTGAGAATAATTCTACCCAGCCTTTAATCTATGATATTTTTTTGAGAATAATTCTACTCATCCTTTTTCTACGGAATATGTAGAGGTGGTATCGAATATGATAGACCTTCAATATCGAGACTTATGCTGAGCGCAGAAGGGGTTAATGAATATGCATAATCCCTCTATAAATTATGCCTCCAAATAAAACATAACAAAATAATTAAAATAACCATTTTTTAGTGCAATATCGAGACTTATGTTGAGCACAGAAGGGGTTAATTATTACCTTGGCACCTTTTGTATCCTTCATGATGACATATGGAACATGATGACCCACAGTTGGAGCAGTTGCAACATCCCTCTGTAAACCAGGGGCAACTTGGCTTTAAAACACGACATCAATTTAAAAAATCCAACAATGGACTCATTGTCAATAAAAGAAATATATTACAAGAGTCTTTAGATGCACTGCAGTAATAAAAATAGAGAGATAGGATTGAAATGGAACCAGAAGGCATTAAACCATTCATTATACTTGTTCTGAGAAGTTATTTCCAGTATTTACCTTCTGCATGCACTCAGCTAGTTCCACGTGTGCTGCCTTGACTGCATAGTCATCTCCAATCTTTGTCAGACCCTGACTCAACAAAGAGATAGTTAGCACAGGAAAACAACAATGCCCTTAAGAATATGCTGATAGCCTTGATAAAGGATATGACCTGCAAACCTCTATTTCTGCCGCAGCTAAACAATAATCAATTTTTCTCAGGATGAGATTAAAAATGCAGATATATTATATATTGTCATGTTTTGATTCTCTTCAATTGTATAAGAGCCTCCCTTGACACTTCTTCCTTCCATTGCTAGCAGTAAATATTGACTGAGTCCCTTCCAAGTATAGAATGTAGGGAGAAGAAACATGGCAGACTTAAAAAGGAAACTTCCATGGCCTGCCCCAACTAGGTATATAGTATATACTTCTAACACTTGAAACTAGGAATATGTAATAAGTGACTTGCTCACAATGTAAATCTCCTCTTCCCCCTATCATATTTTCTTGATTTCAAAAGTAACAAATGGTCAAACAAATTTGGTCATAAACATGCAGAAGGATTCATTGTTCTCACCTTAGTTATCACCAAAAGTGACAAATCCATTATGTTCATTAACACGTCAGAAATAGTGTTCTTGACATACTGCACTGCACCAGGTATGTCACGATCAATGAGTATTTTGTGAAGGCACTTTGTAACCAAGTTCTTCACCAGCAAGCAATTGTCCCTTCGCACTGTTTCAATGCCTGTTGATATGGAATATTTAAAACATCAGGAATATTTAATAATTAAGAAGGCATCAAATAAATTATTTTTCTAAGAGCATTTTGAGCCTTCACAAACACTAAGGCCTGTCTTTGAAACAAAAAGATCAGGTTTGTCACCTTTAGTGTCCATTTTGTCATAAGCATCTAGCTTTGTCCACAACAACCCAACATATCTTTTCTTGCTTATCAACAAGTATGGGTAGTATATTTTTTCAAATTCTAGTTTAATAGGCTGCATAAAAGCATATGTTAAATAATGCACTGATTAGATGCCAAAGATGCACCAAACAGATGCAGATAATCCATAGAAAAGCATAACTGATCATCTTGTCCTGTGCATATTTACAAAGATCTCATGGAAGTGGAATGTCAAAAGAAGAATAGTTTTAAAAAGAAAGGTGATATTAAATTAAAACATTCATCCCTACAAAAACATCATTAAAAACTCTAGAGGCTTCACGGATATTTAAAATTCTTGACACTATACCTTTGTAAATGTACCACTAATATAATCTGAGGCTTCCCTCCCTAGCGTCATGGCCTCTTCTATATTTGGTACACCAAACTGTATCATAACTGAATCTGTATCTCCATATAAAACCTAGATTCAAATATAAAAATATAATATCAAGATTTACAGTAGAAATCTTGGTTAGGATCAGATCAGCCATTATGATTTCAGGAACTTTGACTATCACCAATACAACAAGTGTACTTCCTGTCATTACTAATCCAGTTCAAAGGTTACAAATGCCTTTAGTTTCTAAATAATAGCCTACCTCAGCATTGTATTGGTAACCACCAACTATTGTGAACCTTTCTTCAAGTAGCCTCTTTGTATGCTCTATCATTTAACAGCCTGATAGGTGGAAAAAAAATCAGATGATTAATGATATGAAATTTAAAACAATACGTAAAATCGATATTGTATGATGGAACAAAGAATGTGTCAAAAGATCAAACTGGACTTGTAGTCAAAATATAATAAGAGGGCCAAAGAATATCATCTTAGTTGTACAAGTACACATGACTAATTAATGCAATTCAAGAACTCGATCTTATTTGTACAAGATTGTCAATTACAGTTCATACCCAAAACATTATGCCAGGAGGAAGAAAAGAATTACATGGATATAATTGATGCCCAAAAATAATCAATGCAAATGGCTGATACATGCATATATAGAATAAGAGAGGACTGCAAGAATCCCTATCTTGTAAGTAAAAGAAGCACCAATAACGATCACCAGATGGAAAATAGGTCATCTCTCTCTATTACTAAGAAGAAAAATGTAATATTTGGCAATAGATGTAGTATATTCTATCCCTGCACCCAACATAAGAATATACCTGATGCATAAATGAACTCTTAGACTATAGGCCTGATTTAATAGTATTGGCTTTGTATGTTTCCCAAGTAGATCCAATTGGGTGATATAGGTATGGCCCTAATGAAATGTCCATATGCAAGACAAAAGCATAGAACAATAACAATGAAATAAGAAACCATGCTTCAATTATGCAATTCCTATTAGACAGTCCAAGAAAGGCTTGCCATCTAACAGTAGACTACAGCAAAATCTGCCACATACGGGAGAAAGGTCACATGCTGCAAAAGCCAATCAGGTTGCACTAGAAATCCAGCTCCATAAATTTGGACCAGAGCAATGGTGGCAACAACTACTACATGTAGGGGGGTTTTAAGACAATATTTAAGACATAACCATAAAAGGATGGTTCTGTGTGAATTGTTAAGGAATGTTCCCACAAGGTTTTTCTTGGAAGGCCTTCTAGAGGCAATGTTCTTCTCTCTTAAAACCATGTTGTTAGAGGCAGAGAAGAAAGCTGCTAAGGAGGAACACAATCCTTCCTTCAGCAGAGCAAGGCTCCATAGTTCCAATTTATGAGAATTAGTCTAGTAAACTGAATAGAACTTTGGACAATGCTCTTCATATCTGCCATCAGCAGAACAAACTTTGTACAGTGGAGATGTAGACCCTTAAGTTCAAAAAACTTGAAATGCATGTCATCAGTCAATTTAAATGGGCCCGTGTTAGTGGCCCAAATTGTCTGAGAAGTCTGAGATCTCCACACTGATTGTTGAGGTTGTTGAAATTTTTGGCCAACAAGATGAAGTCATTTGCATCAATTTGAATGATGACCATCCTTGCAAGGTCGACTCCACCTTAGTCTTCCTCTACAAGGTATTTCCCTAGTTAGTAAATATATATTCCAAACAGAGCTTGGGCACCCCCATTTGACCCCTATGTTACAAGTAATTTTTTTTTGCCTATCCCTTGCAAGTTTTAATTCTTCCCATTACTCTCCCATATATTCTAGCCATTGGAGATCTGAGGCCTATGGGTGTGCTTAATTTTTCCATGAGTTAATTTTGGGGACTATGCCAAAGGAAATTTCAAAGTCCCAAAACAACATATATAAGGTCTCCTCTAACTATTGATTAATTTTTCTTTTCTAAAATTGAAACATATAAATTTATAATTTATTAGCACACATGGATCTGATCATAGCAGTTTTTTCAGTCAGCTGGGTTTATGTATATCAAACTATAATTGAAGACAATATGAAGCAATTATGACTTCTTAAAAGAAAACATATAAATGACACACCAAAATGCAACAAGGTAAAAATGATTACGATGGCCATAATAGCTATTAAATGGTAGAAAGTGAAATAGAATTGTTTGGGTCATTTAGACCATAATACTTGTATGATAATAGAGATGGACGTGCAGTAGAGACTGTACAAATAGATGGAGAGAACAGCATTCAACCTCAAAGGTTATCAAAATCTATTGAACTATCTGTCCAAGGTAGCTTTCCTAGGGGAAGACTTAGGTAACAAATTCAAATCAAATCTAGTGCCTTGTGGTTACTAGCCATTATAGTGGTTGGTGATTGAACCACTCTCCAGAAGGATACTCAGCAAAGGGATAGGATCCCGCAAGGATTTCCATGAAAAAGAAAGGTGCAAGGGATAGCTATAAACATAATAATTAAAAACAAAATAGAAAATTTAAACTGGAGGTGAACAAAAATTAAAATTTATCATCATAATTTATAAAAGTGATTGTATCATAAAGATAGAAAGTAAACAGTGGTATCAATACTTTGATGGAACATTATAAAGTCCGCTAGACTGATCACTAATAATATGTGACAGCATTTCGGTATGGGCATAAGTAGAGAAAAATGGATATGTATACCTAGGAGCCACGGAGCCAAAATGGAAATGTCCCATCCAAGGTACACCAAAATGCATACCTGGAGTACATTCTATTGTATGGGACCTGCCCAGGCATATGAACAAGAGGACACACGAAGACGAGAGGACAACCATGTTTGTCCAAAAACATTAAGAAACTACTTGTAAAGAGACTTCTAGTTACATCAGACATCTATGATAAAATTTGAGACCATAAAACCCATAAACAATTTCCCTTGTCTACTATTCATTTATCGACATAATTTTTACTTTTACCAAAGGTCAGCAAGTAGCTTATGGGCCAGATTTTCCGAAGTGCGTAAAAATTTCCCTAGTGAACAGCTAAATTTGGAGTTGGGCAGTATATTTCAGTTCCAGAAATTTATTATTATTGAACAGAACCATTCAATTTTTGGCATGTTGAACTCTTTTGGACAAGTTACAACTATTTTTTATTTGGACGGCAACATTTATTGTTGTAATGTCTAAGGATAACCGCATCAGTGTTGGTTGTTGATACTCTTTGTGGGTCATTAGAAATTTTGTTGTTTATATTTTCTTGTTATTGAATATACTTTATGTTAAGATAAATTTTATCTCAGACGGTTCTACTTTTCTATTAGCCAATGGAGCTTTTTATGTAAATTCCAGATATCCACAATCAAAAGATAAAAGAAGCTAAACTAGGATCATTAACTAAAAAAAGGGCTCTTAGGCTTTATAGTAGAGGCCTTTTGCAAATGCGTGATTGTGTGGTAGTCTGTAAGAGACAAATTTGGCCAGGCACAGCATCCATACTACCTTGCATTTAGCCCAAATTGGCATCCATATCTTTCCAAGAAAAGTTTCAATCCTATGTGTTGTACTGCGAGAATTTAGGTGATGCTACCAGAAACTACAGCTAGACTTTCTGTTGTCGGTACCCTAAAATCGATTATTGAATGTACTACTGAATATTGTTGAAATATTTCTGCTGTTATTACTGAATTACTGTTGTCAATGTTGTTAACACCCTATTAATTTCAAGTGTTCTATGTATGTCATTCAATAAATAACATATTTCAAAAGAGATAAAATTCATTTGTGAACAACATTTTTCATATGTGAGTAGGATGTTTTTCAAGGGCAAGCTATTATGTCTCCTAAAAATCATTTCAAGGTCTTGTTTGGTCATAGTGGCACTGTTGTTCAGTAAATAGGGGGTAGGAAAAATGTTCAATATAATCTCTTTCAATACCCTTGGAAGGAAATTTGTTCAAGAGTCTATAGTATATACACGTTTGTTGAGGGTCAGTTATATGGTAGATAAATACCCTCTAACTCAAAGTAACCCTGAATTGATGAAAAAATTAATGGCAGAACATTGTGTTGTTGAATGAACATTGCTTTCATAGTGCTTTCTTGGAATTTCTAAACAGTTCTTAGGGATAGTAGAAATGGTAAAAGCTAGTGCAATACACTATCCTAAGGAGCGTTAAAAGTGTCTAAATTCACCTGAAATACTAACAGCACTGATTTAGAATCTAACAGTATTGATTTAGCCCTCAACAGAGGCTCTATAGTCATCACTATTGTATGTAGTGCTTGCGAGAGCAAATGGTAACTGTAACTTGCCAGGGTCCTACAGTTTGAGGTCCCTTAGGGAAAAACTTTGTAGAACAATAATGTAGAAATTGTAATGTCAAGAATCAAACTCCATGGAGTGGAGGAGGTTGAAACCAGTAAGGAACCATCCTGGAAGCATACAAGTGACAATTAGTGCAGAGCGAGCCAGTTGCCACAGATATCTTCCAGTCCAAACTCTAGTATAAAGCATACCTGTGAGGACCAAACAAACACATATCAATTAACTGTGGACTCATTCAAGTAAGAAATTTCCAGCAAACTAGACTATGGCATGCAAATAATAAATCCCAAAACCCTTACCTGGATAAACTTGCTGAGGTCTGTTGCTGACGACCCACTTGGATTCAAGGAAAGAATTCACTAGTTAGATTCGAAGAAAATAAGGGAAATAGACTAAAACAATCTTAAACCAGGAGAAGCTTAGCCAATAAACTAAACTGGGTGTTGGAAGCGGAAATATTAAGCGTAGTGGAGTCGTTGGGAAAAATGATGCCCTGGGTCACTACAACACCTGTACAAGAAATAAAACAAACCGAAATTTAATCCCGAGAGTGAAAGGTACGAGATTTCAAGGGAAAATTGAGTAAAAAAGATAATTTCAAAAAAATTACCTGAAACCAGGTCAAGTGAATGCATACCCGAACACCAACCCTTCATTGCCCCATGTCATCGCTCAGAGTTCTCTCATAAGTGGTGGGAAATGGTAATGAACCCGTGACTGTCAAACACCGCGGTGAACTAGGGCTATGCCCGAGCAATGGAGTAGGAAAACAATTTCCAAATGGTGAAATTAACCTCAAATCAAACCCTGGAAAGGGACAGGTTTATGTGCATTTGGAAATGTGAAGGAACAATAGCTCTGTCGAAATTGGAAGAGGCTGAGGAAAATGGGGAGAAAAGAGAAATTAGGAGGTCAGGAATAGGATAGGGTTAACCCTAATACATTAGAGTTGTTGGTATGGAGCCAAGGATACACACCCATTGATTTACCCTCGAAAACGTAACAATGAAGATTCGTGCCATCACATACCTCCTCACATGGGATTGGGTGACGAGTAGGTGGATTATTGGTTCTGTGCTATCCATTGCACAACTATCAAGTATAGGGAGTGCCATAGGAAGCAAGTAGGTGGCCACCTCACATGAAATCGTAAACAAATTAAGTTCATCACCCTCCATGTGGACAATGGTGTGCAGACCTTGTCATATGGCATTAAATGGCCAAGTATATAACTAGTAGATTAAATCACAAGTCAAGTTGGTGAAAATAATTATAATAATATTGAGGTATGTAATATATGGATTAAGTAGGTGAGTTGAGTTTAATGAAAATAATACAAATATGATTTATAATGGTATGTTGAAAAAAAAGGGACACATATGGAATAAAAATATTGATTTTTAGTACATTAGTCGATGCATTATTATTAGTTAGACCAAAGAAAAAAAAAAAACTCAAATGTTGGAGAGTGATTTCAAGGTTTGTTACAAAAGTATAGTGATTGTAAAGTTGATTGCTACCAAATTAAGTGGATATTGTGTTAAATAATTGGAGAATATAGAAATATGCTATTATAGAGATGACATTAAAAATATTGTTATATTTTAATTTTAAATTTTTATGGTGCAATAAAGAGTTAGAAAATAAAAGTTAAGATAATGTTTAAGAAGGTAGTTAATTCTCAATTCTAACTAGTGCAAACAAGAAAATCAACATTTATAAAACATTTATAAACTTATATAAGCTCCACAATGAAGTTGGGCATTGAACTATTCCCAAAATATATTATGATGCTAGAATTTATTATATTTGTCACACTAAGAGGGTTGATGATCCGGATTTAAATAGGAACGCAATAAAATACAGAGATAACCATATACACAAAGATGCAGCGGAAATAATACTTCATTTCATTAATGGGAAATACAGAAATATGCTTACAACCAGAAATGGAAATAAACCAGCTAGGGCGATGGTAGCTTATCTCTAAGAAGAGATGTGGTCGCTACATGCCTCTGAACTGTTCCGAACTTGTGTTACAATGAGGCTCGAAGGCCTATTTATTATTGAGAAACAATGGAAAACCCTTCACATTCCAAAACCGACCCTTAGAAGATGAAACGCCAAATTGTGGGCCCCGTTTTGGGTAAATTGGTACATCCATTTCCCGGGGTCGTAACTTTGGCATACGATCTCCATTTGACGCGTATGATAGCTCGTTAGAAATATCTATCCGAGAACTACCTTTTTTGGAATGAGCAACATCGGTCCATTGCATGGACCCATGTTACCCCTGGATTCCCCAAAAAACGTCGTTTAGGGCCTCAAAACGGCTCCGGAAGTTCAAGACCCGAAAAACTGCTAAAAATAGTAAGTTGTGCTACAATTAAGGACACTGAAAATGCGCTGAAAGAGACAATGATGGGGGTCCAGATGGACTTGGCAGGTGGCCACCAATATCCACCTGGATCATTTCATGCATGCATGCATTAACTGAATGAACTCACAATTAGTTCCTCAAACTGTTTGGAACTAATTTAACTAGACTCAAATCTGTTAACTGAGCTAACTAATTACAACTCAAATACAACTCATCTTTATCTTCCTAATTAAGGGATAACTTCCTCAATCAACGGGATAACTATTGAACGACTTCACAAAGACTTCATGTTTGAATTTCTCCAACTAATTAACTCAATATGAATTAATTAATTATTTTTCAAACAACTGGTGAGACTAAATTTGAATTTTAATTCTCAATTTTAATTCAAGGAAAAATTAAAATTGAAATATCCTGATATGAAATCTATAGCAATGTTATTTTTAACATTTTTATTTTTAATATTTCTTGTTGCTATTTTCAACACCTATTAGTTCTTAAAAAGTTTATTTTGTTTGTACATTTTGTTTTGAAGCCCATTTTTGACCTCAAAATTTCTCTAATTATAGCACATCTGTTTATTACGGTCAACACATGTGTCAAAGATATACACCCTAGGTGTTGCACTTGGAGATAAGCATCACTTTATTGCCATTTCACTATTTTCATGTTGGATTTGGGTACTATAAATATTCTTCTCATATGTGTGACTGTGTTTTTGTGTGAGATCATGTTTAGGACCTATTATGCACTCTCTTGCTCTCCTATTTATTCCACTAGTCTCACACTTAGTCAAGTTGGAGTTTTTCTTTGTCCTCACATCATGCACAAGTTATGAACAGATTTAAACTTCAACCAAGTGATGAGTTCTTTTTTCACTTCCAAGCCTTAGTCATGAGCCTCTTGTTTCTTACACTTTCCCTTTGTGCCCATTTTGATGGCAACTCCTTTCACACTACACATTGTGCATCCCTAGAGCACACTCCCTTAAACCT
>APFE030540975.1:85759-177149 GCA_000404065.3 Pinus taeda | reverse complement strand
TACAGATGTTAGATATTAATATGAATATTTTTTAATAATTTAAATGAAAAAAATAGTAGTCATAAAGGTTTTTGGGTGCCACAAGGTTGAAAAATGGTGGTATAAGGCCCAAAAAAGGCTTCAACTTTGATACTCTTCTTGCATGGTGCCAAAATGGCCATCTTAGAGAATCAACTAATGTCCAAAAACACACAAACATTACCATGCTTGGTGGAGGGAAAATATAACATTTAATCCATAGTGACTAAATCCTAAGGCGTTCCTAGGCTATTTAAAGGAGTGTACAACCCCTACTTCTTGATGGTTGGTTTACAATGACATAGGCAGTGCATGATCTAATATACCAATGGACAACCTATTGAAGATTTGGCTAGTAGAAATATTTTTGAATTACTACTATTGTATTCTCGAAACCAAAGTGCCATGAGACATGACTGTAATGTGTCTCCTAGATAATATTGGCATGCTCACTTGAAGGAACACAAAGTTAGCCTAAGTATCATATGACCACATCCTAGAGTTTGAATTATGGAACTTTTTTTTAGTTACCAATGTTTAATATGTGGCAGCAAAGTCATAGCTACTCTCTTGTAATTTTTTCCACCCAAAAATATCCTACCCACGAGTTAAGAACTATTTTTAGCACCACAAATAAGGGCTAATTGAGGCATTATACAATGTGGTTCGTGGTACCCTTCTTGTATTAATCAATAATTTACCTTCTACCACAATGTGATAAAGGTTTGCATCTGCTTCATTTTTGGTGAAGCCCAAACTAGTGAGATAGTTATTGATCCTAGTATACTAAGCACAGGGTGCTTGTTTGAGTCTATACAATGCTTGCTTGAGTCTGCACACATGCGACTCTCTGTTGAAGGTCTCAAACCCCTTCGATTGCTTAATATACACCTCTTCCTCAATAACTCCATTGAGGAATGTTATCTTCACATCAATTTGGTGGATCTTCCACCTCATCTGTGCTAACAGTGCTAGAATTGACTTGATGGATGAGTACCTTGCTACTGGAGCAAAGGCCTCCTCATAGCTAATTCCCTCCACCCGAGAGAACCCCTTGGACACAAATCAGGCCTTATGTTTCTCTATGCTCCTGTCTTTTGCATGCTTTATCTTATAAATCCATCTCGAACCAACCACTGATGTGTTTTTTGGTCTTTGGACCAATTCCAAAACACTATTTCTGACAATGGAATCATATTCCTCTACCATAGCATCAACCCATATTGGTTACTGCACTGCTTCCTCGAATGAAGATGTTTATGTCTCAACTAGCTCACTCATCAAAGCCATGTACCTAGTGTACTGATCCTATGACCTCCTTCGCTTGCACTGTGATGTGGGTGCTCCCACATTCTCTCGAGAATCCTGCAATAATTTGTTAGCTTCCCTGGCCTGCTTCCTTCCTTCTTTCGATGTCTCCACTCTCTGCTCCTTTGCTTGTGGCTACTCCACAAATTCCTGAGGTTCTTCCTTTGAAGCCAAAAGCTCATGATCAGGCTGCAATTGAAGCTCCCTCTCAGGAGAACACCTCATTGCCTTCTCCTCATCAAACTTCACATCTCTTGTGATGATTTTCATCTTGAGAGATGGAGAGTACACACGATAGTTTTGAGTTGTGTCTGTGTACCTATTGAAGGCTCGAAATCCTCTGTCTCAACATTATAAGGGAGACCACCAATCCAGGAACTTAAAGCAGCTCATTTTCCGTTGAAATGGTGGTTCTGACTAGTTGAACTAGGTCTAGTTACCTTCTTTCTATCGCTAATGGCTTAAAGTATGCCTTTTACTTAACAATAGAGAAGATACATCAGATCAATGCTCTTACTGATCACACAAGAAAGTGATCCTTAAGCTGATTTGGGGCTCAGCCAAGCCAGAGTTAAATTTTTCCCCTTTGATAAGAGGACTTCTAGGAATGTAGAATTAAGTCTAAATGCAAGCAAAATGAAAGAAATCCTAAGCCTATATGTAGCAAGTCCTGATAGTGATCTGTAGCAGCTCTTTGAATGGATTCCTGAGTGCTTTGTCTATCACCTTCTGCAACTAGGATGGAGCTAACATTATTCCTTATCTTTCTGGCTGTCATTTGCTTGTGAAAAAAAACTGAGTTGTTGTCTCCCCATTGTAACCATAATTGTCTTGACTTGAGCCTCCATTTTGTTTCCTCTTCTTCGTTAACTCGGTATAGCTGTAAGTAGAGTTCATTTTCCTACCGTTTGTTCTCTTGGGAAAGGCCATTATCCTCTATTACTCTTTGGATACTCTCCAGATTTTTCTCAATTTATTTTTTTACCTTCTCTGGTTGTTGATACTTTGTTTTAGCGCATTCTTTGATGGCTTGTTTTGTTTTTCGTAGTTTTGTTTCCCAAATGAAACCAGGAGAGCCTTCCACGTGTTGGATCCAAGAGCTATAAAAAATTCCTGCAACTGCTAGTATATCATTCCAGAGAGAACTATATCTGAATGGAATGGGCCCAAGTGGCTTATGATTTTCTAGTGTTAGAGTTATTGGGAAGTGGTCGGAGGTAGAGCACGTTAGAATGTTAGCATATCCGACGGAGAAAGTAGAGAGAAGTGTAATATTGATGAGAACTATGTCCAACCGCTCCATGATGTTACCAGCACCCATCTTGCGGTTGTTCCAGGTGTATCTACGGTTTTTTGGAGGGACATCCATAAGATCATGCTCCTGCATGATAATTTCCAACTGTATTCTATATGGATCAGGCATAAAACTGCCTCCCCTTTTCTCATTGGCATGGAGGATTAAATTAAAGTCACCTCCTAGAATAATGTCAGTGTTCTCTTCTACGTCCAGACTATCTTTTAGATCATGCCAACAACTATCCTTATCTTTGCAGTGATTCGACATATAGATGTTGTAGATGATAATGCCTTGTTGATCTACTTTATTTTCTAGAGTTGTTTTGAGCCAGTGTTGATTTATTGTTTCCGAAATACAATTCCATATACCTTGATTCCAAATTGTTGTTATTCCTCCTGAGGCTCCTCTTGCCTCACTAATGCTTCCTCTTTATTGTCTCTGCTGCTCAATGACTTTATTCATTTCCTTGTGATTTTATTTTGTTTCTTGTAACATAATAATTCCTGGCTTCTCAGAAATGATAAGATCCCTTAGGTCTGCTACCTTAGAGGGGTGCCCAATTCCCCTGATGTTCCAAGATAATATTTTCATCATTGGATATGCGGTATGCGGGGAGGTGCTCATCCCCCATTACAAGCATGTAACATGAACATAGGAAGCACATAGCTCACCATCTTTAGGTCTGCTCACATTACCAGACTTGCAACAACCATTTGAGATTGAGACAGATGCCTCCCGAACATGGTTCTTTGCAATGGATTCATATTCCTCCAACATTTCATCAACCCATATAGGTTGCTCTATTTCTTCCTTAAAATAGGATTGCTCAATCTCTATAAGCTCAGTCATAAGAGCCATGTAGCCAGTGTACCTCTCAGGTGACCTCGTTTGCTTACGCAAATTTGAAGGATATCCCACATTCTCCCTCGCATCCTGCACAAGTCGATCAACGTCCTTGGTTATTTTTCTGCCTTCTCTGGAGATTTTTCTTTAGTGAATGTCTCCACTCTCTACTCCACAATTTGTGCTTGCTCTACAACTTCTTAAGGTTTCTCTTTTTGAGCTAAAATCTCATCTTTTGGTGGCATCTAAATCTCCCTCTCAAGAGAGCACCACATAGATTTATCCTCATCAAAATTTACATCCGTTCACACAACTATCATTATGAGTGATGGAAAGTACACATGTTAGTTGTGGGGAGTTTCTATGTAACCCACAAATACCCCGAATTATGTGGTCAACTAAATATTATTCCTTGAGTTTTTGTTGACATGGCAGTAAACAGAGGCTCCAAAAATCTTGAAGTGCGACACATCCAAATTTCTTCCTTAGAAACCCTCCTCCGGTGTAATCATGCCAAGAATCTGATGAGAACTTCAATTCTACAAACACACTGTTGTATTGCATGCCTCAACCCACAAATACAAAGCTAGGCCTTGGTTATGCAACATCACCCTCATTGCTCCAAAATGCTATGGATATTTCTTTCAACCACTCCATTCTGATGTGGGTTGCGGGGTGTTGTCAACTCTCGTCGAATGCCTTCTTTCGCACATAAATTTTTAAATTCATTCAACACACTCACCTCCATTATTGCTCCTCAGAGCCTTCACCTTCTTGCTAGTTTCTTTCTCAACCAGTGCCTTGAATTCTACGAACTTGGAGAATGTCTCATATTTCTTCCTCATGAAGAGATACAACACTTATGTGAGAAGTCATCAATAAAAAGGACAAAATATTTGTGTCAGGCAGTGAAGGCTATCAAGAAAGGTCCACAGACATCAAAGTGGATCCTTTCTTGGAATGCATGCGCTTTGTTGTCCCGATCATGAAATGAGGATTTTATGTACTTCCCCAAGGTACATCCTTTACATACATCCTACTACTCAAGTGCTCTCTTGGGGGGGCTAGTGGATATTTGTTGTATAATATTCGAGGTGCCATTATGCAAATGGCCAAGGCTTTTGTGCTAAAGTTCACCTACATCATGGCCCTACACTTTATCTTCCTTAGTTTTTAATGCAACACAATCTTCCACATCTAACTTATATAGATTCTTCACATAAACCTCGATCTTCTTCACCTGTCTCATGGCTATGTGTATTAGGAATGTTTTTCCTTTGTTGAAGATCATGTCAAAACCATGGTCTTCCAAAACTGCAATAGAGATGAGATTTTTCTTTAGGCCTAGAACAAACATGACATCCTTGAGCCTGAGACGGGAGCCTGACTCCCTCTGAAAGGTGACTATACCAATACTGGTCATGTTTTACCTTCCGTCATCCCCTAGCTTGATGTGCATCTTGAGATATTTCTCCTCCAAGTCACTAAAAATGTCTCTACACCCTTTCATGTGGAACAATGCACCTAAGTCCTAGTACCACACGCTCCCCATCGCTATTTTGGACATGCATGCGATAAGGGTAAAGTCAAGGTCAAACTATAAATCCAAGGCTTCACCCACTGCTCCTCCTAAGGTCTTCATGATTTCCTTTTTCTGTGGGCACTTTGTGGCATAATGCTCGTATTAATGACAATGGAAGCATTTAATTTTTGACAAATCTTTCTTCTTTCTCCCTTGGTTAGATTTTGGTTTGGTTTGAGATTTATTCCCCTTTTCCCTTCTTTCCCTTTTCAACCAATGCAAAGTTTTCTTCATCCTTGCCCTTGGATGAGGTCCCATCTCTGGTATTCTCCCTTATTTCCTCTTGTACCAAATCATACCATAAGTGTTCCTAACTCGGTAGTTTCTCCCTCCCGTTCACTTAATCTTGATAGCTATGCCAAATCTTGGGAAGGCCCAGGAGGTATATTCTTACCAAGTCATCCTTTGAAAGAGTAACACAAACTCCTACAAGCTCATCACAAACTTGTGTGAACCTCCTTAGATATTGCAGGATAAAGCCATTCTTCTACATCTTGATATTTCAAAGTTTATCCTTGAGCACCAACTTTTTGTGGTCACTACCATTCTAGAATAGATTTGTGAGTGCCCACCACATTCCATAAGGATTTCTTTCCCATGGAGATTACTGACAATGTGGTCTCATACTCCCTCCAATATTATTATCCACACCTTGGCTACAACTTTCTTCCACTGAGCAAGGTTTTGGACGTAAGATTCTATTCGTTTTGTAACATCTCTCTTGATGTATTCTAGCAATCCATTTTCATCAAATACCTCCTCCACGTGATCCTTCTAGTCAATGAAATTAGAGTTGCCTTCCAAGGCATACTCTAGCCTTAGACCATTGAAGGTCATATTTTCAGTTCTTAAGAGATCTTGCTACACTGAACTGCAAATTCGAACCTCCTGAGAAACAAATTCGAAATTCCTGCTCTAATGTGAATCCTACTATGATACGATGTAGAAATTATGGTGTAGATTTGTAGCTAATTGCATCCAAGTTGTCTACTAATGTGGAAATTAAAATTTTCTCAATTTAATCAAGGAAAAATCAAATTGAGAATTTCTTGCTGCATTTTTTAACAATCCTTTAGGTGAATCTAATCCATGTTTCCAATTTAGCACAACAATGTTCTAATAACAACAACCAACTGATATAAGTAGCGTTCAAAATAAATAAAACAGTCAAAAAACACGTATTAAAACACAATCAATGGAGACCCCGAAAAGTACTCCAACTATGTTACCATCTATTAACGTTCTTCGAAAGTGCCTCCATCACTCCTCTCATGACACACACCTCTGTTTTCGGCCTCCATTGCCCTAAATATCCTTAGTTGTTGTCAACCTCCATCGCTCTACTTCCCGAAGAAACCATCAATAGCGTAAAGATGAACCCCTAATCCTTTTCCTTTTTTACTAGTGCGTCATATTGAAAATTTTAAGACAAAAAAATTATTTTGTCTTAAAAAATTATCTTAAAATTCCTCTCCATGTAGTAGTGCATCCATGTGAATCCAAATAATTTACACACAAATATATAGTGTTTATCATTTTTATATTAAGTAGGAGTGCATATAACCCAAATGACACCAACTACATACACCTTTGAACCATAATACATCAACAAAGGTTCTCTAAATGAACTAGTAGTGCATCCATGTGAATCCAAATAATTTACACAAATATATAATGTTTATCATTTTTATATTAAGTAGGAGTGCATATAACCAAAACAACACCAACTACATACACCTTTGAACCATAATACATCAACAAAGGTTCTCTAAATGAACTCTACAATCCAAAAACAAGCATAGTATTAATGAGTAACTATAGTGACATAGTTGAGAGTCTAGAATTTAGAATTTATAATCTTTTCATATGGTACTAGTGTTTGGTTGTGGTTGCATTGATTTTTGAACCCCCATTTTCATGACCCTAGTGAAAATGTACACCTTCACTCAAGCCACGGAGACACACATGTCATGACAAAGGATTTCAACAATCAATGCAACCAACATTAAGGTACATTGGTCTAGTGCTATTGATTCAATGTCAATTCCATACCATCATACATCATAGAATCCAATGGACACCTTGCAATCCTATCAATCCTGTTTCTTGAAAATTGTTTAACCATCCTAAATTTTGAATGGGATCTAAAATTTGACTTTCTCCAAACTGAATGAAGTTGGAACCACTCTGAAACAACCTAAAACAATTAATGTTAATATTAAAAATTTAATTAAAATTTGACATTATCCTTATCTTTCCTTTTCAAAAAGGAAAGATAAGGAGAATCTCAACTTTTACTTTAACTTTAAAAATTAAATATTACGATTAATTACTAGGGTAGGTTTTGTAGGGCCCTAGGGTTAAGATGTTTTTTTTCCTTTTAAGTGTTTTTTATTAAAAAATAATATTTGGTGGTCATTGGTTATTTTGCACTACATTCTTTGAAATTGGTCAATTTAGTAGAGAACTAGTCACTTTGGTGTTTTAAGGTCAGTTCAATACAAGACCAACCTTAGACAATTTGAACCAATAAACTAGACTAGTACAACTCTAAAATCATTGGGACCAACCAATTCCACTAGTTCTAGGCTAGTTCCAATAAGAGTGTGCCATTCTCATTTTCCTCTCAAGTTGTTTTATTGGATCCTTTCAAGAAGGATGATTTGGAGAGTGCCATAATCTGACAATTGTGAGCACCTAAGATCATCAGTAGTTAAGCCTTGACAAACATAAATTTGCAAGGAACTAGTATAGACCTCCCAAAACATATTTAGTGAGGACATGCATGCAAGTAACTATTACAAACCTTCCAAGATAGTTAGTGAGGACGTGTATGACCAAAAAGTATAAGAAAACATTATCCACCGTCAAAAACCCTAGAAAATAATTTGAAGTGTGGTGTAAAACAAATTGTTGGTAGGCTATTAATGCTACCAACAATCATTCCCTCTCCAATTTCACAATAAGCTCATACTCAAGCTACCTCCTCCACTATGGTTATAGTAAGTTCTTACAACTGTGTGAGCTACAAGAAATTAAAATTGCCTTGGAATATCCACCAATATTAGGGAACTCGACTTCTCTGCATGCACCAACTATTTTGGGTTGATTGATCAGTTAACTTGATGATTAGTAAGTTTGACTGAGGTCCCAATGCTTAAATGACCTTACACTAGTTCCTCCAAAAGTTGGAACTATTTTTACTGACAACAACCTGAGATAATTGACCTTTATTTCCACAAATTAGCAATCGCATATGCATAATTGAACTATAACTCCTCCAACTCGAATTTACTAAGTAAACTGGGTGACAGAAGTCATGTCACACAAGTTAACATCATCCAAGTTGTCTATTTACATGGAAATTGAAATTTTCTCAATTTAATCAAGGAAATATCATATTGAGAATTTCTTGCTACATTTTTCAACACATAGTTCAATGGAATGTATTACTTTAATTATGAACTTGGCATAGTTCACATGTTAAGTTCATAAGGTTTTGGGCTGATGTGGTTCTATGTGTTGTGTATATAAAGAATAGGTGTCCATTATCATGCTATTAGAAACAAGACTCCCTATGAAATGTGGTATGGCCACATTCCTTCAGTGAGGCATCTCAGGGTTTTTGGTTCCTCTTGTTATGCCTTCATACCTATGGAACAGAGAAATAAACTCAGTGCAAGGAGTCACAAATGTATCTTCTTTGGGTACTCATACCTCCAAAGCATACCATCTCTATGATTAAGTGAATAAGAAGTTTATAATATCTAGCGATGTGATCTTTCTTGAGTTTTCCAAGACTGACAATGTTGTTGAGCGGCAACTTAATTGCTTGGATAGATTCGAACATGCAAATGGTTTTCAAGATTTTGATAGTGAAACTCCACATCTCCTTCTCTTAGCTTTATACTTGCTATGAAGAGCCTTGAATAAATGAGGTTGAAGGAAATTCCTTCCCCTGGTTTGTCAGGAAAGAGCTAAGAGACTACTATCAGTAGGTAGCCAAATCTGACAAGTAGTGAGGGTACATGCAAGATACAAAGAAAGGCTTAATCCAAAGGAGTGTACTAACTATTTACATGTCATGAAACATCTTCCATCCCACTAAGGCTGCCTTGAATTATGCCTGGTTAGTCATAAGATCATGTTGGTCACAACCTCCCTAACTTAAATAAACAAGTGGTAATACTCTTCATCTTCTAAGCTATGTAATAAACAAGTGAAAGGGAGCAAGACATGTAGAGAAACCACATGGAATGACTTTCAGTTCTTGCAACCATGAATGTCATTGAAGATAGAATAATACGACAATGATAAGAATTCCTTTAAGTTACACTAAGAGGTGTATTTCAAAATATGTGCTTTTTTTTTCCATACCTACCCTCCAAAGGGTTATGCATCAGATGGATTCTTCATGTGGTCATGATATTCTATCATACCTTGGGTTCCTTGGTATTTTCATCTTTCTCCTGAGCTCCTTGAGAGTCATCTAACATGTCATCCTTCTTCGTGTACCCTGAGAGACATAATAGCGTAGTTTCAGTGGGCAGTGATTATTGTGGGTTGAGGCCTTAGGAGGACACATCTACGCAGTTTTGGGATGTAAGGAAAACTGGGTAGTCAAGGGACAAAATTTCATAGCTTTTGGAGATAGTGGGTTCCAGCTGAGGGAAGGACATTGGAGGAAACCACTATGTAGTTTTTAATGCTAAGGGAGGTTGGGATTTCTATGCATTGCATAGTTCCAATAGGAAAAGGAAAATCTTGAAGGTTAGAGATGTGAAGTGAGCAATTCAAGAAAGTTGGATGAGGCTAGGTTGCTAGGGAAACTTTGAAATTTGGCTAAGTGTGGGATTAGTGGAACTGATCTGAAGAGTGATAAAAGTTGACTATGATCACACACCTGAACACTTAACAATACAACATAGGCCATCTAGAACATATAACACACACTTCTCTTAATGCAACAATCTTTGTGGCAGCTTACGACAAGTGCGGCTCCAATGATAGACTTTGTGAGGATAAAGGCGACACTTGTGTAAGAGTGTGTGAAATGAGTGCGAAACATGTCTATGTTGTGAGGACAACCCATTCTCACAAATATTTCCCCTTGAAGCAAAACAAACCTCCCTTTGCATGACAAGCGACAACCCCCATGCCCAAAGATGACACATTCTATGGAAAGATAAAGCATGAACGACTTTTAATTTTTAATTGTCTTAAATATGTTTCATCTAAACTGGCCATTGTCTTAAATATAAATTTTTGTCTTAAAATATTTTTCTCTTAAACTATTTTTGTCTTAAATATAAAGTTTTGTCTTAAAATAATTGTCTTAAATTGTTTTTGTCTTAAATATAATGTTTTGTATTAAAATAATTGTCTTAAATTGTTTTTGTATTAAAATAATGTTGTCTTAAATTGTTTTTGTCTTAAATATAAAGTTTTGTCTTAAAATGCTTTTGTCTCAAACTACTTTTGTCTTAAATATAAAGTTTTGTCTCAAAACATTTGTCTTAAATTAATTTTGTCTTAAATAGAAAGTTTCGTCTTAAAATATTTTTGTCTCAAACTTCTTTTGTCTTAAAATATTTTTGTCTTAAACTATTTTTGTCTTAAATATAAAGAATTGTCTTAAAGTATTTTTGTCTCACTCTTTTTGTCTTAAAATTTATATTTAAGACAATTCAATTAATATTAATTTTTAATGTGAAATAACTAAAATAAAAAATGATTTTTTGAGACAAAAGATTCATTTTGTCTCAAAAAAATGTCTTAAAAGTGCCCTTGGTGTAGTAGTGCGGATGAGGTATGCATGTAGTGGATCGGCGTGAGGGATGTCGGTGGTGCCTTCACATAGGAGGTTGAGTAGGTGTGGCTACAGTGGCAATGTTCATGATCTGGGCAGACAGGAACGCCCATCAGGTCGTGCCTTCATGCGGATCGTGGTTTGGTTTCCATCGAGGGTTGCGACCAGACCAGTGGAAAGAAATTCACTATTTGTGCCTAAATCAATCAAAAGCTAAGATTGTATCAGTATGAGAATCCTCCTAAACTGAGGATGATATCACCCTAATAGTCTCTGTTTTATTGTGGCCTGAAGTTTGTTGAATTCAGCATTTACAGTGGAAAATGATGACTGTGGGAATTTTGAAGTTTTTTTTTTTAGAATCCTGGCATGTGATGACTTGCTCATATAGTAAGATGGCTAGAATCGAACACACGAGGTGAGCGTGGAGATCGTGGCTAAAGTGGCAGGTTGACTTTCAGATATCGTAATATTTAGTTTAAATCAAATTGTAGATTCTCATCGACTGCTATTTTTTTTCGCTTTTGAAATCTTAAATGTGTTTGGTTCTTGGTGGCTCGAGGCCAAGGAATTAGTCCTCTATTTTTTTTTTTTAAATTTGGTGTCTGAAATATCCCCGTGGTGAGTGGAAACTCAAGGTGGAAGAGTGGCAGAGGCATTTGTATTGAGATCCATTTTAAATGTATGCATATATTTAAAAGTATGTATGTCCAATAAGCTCTAAATAAATCCAAATTGCTCCAAATGATGTTTTGATGCCTTGGTGGCGAAGATTATTGGTTTTTTTATTATTTAAAGCATCTCTAGTGTTGGAGATTGAGAATTTTGCGGTGGATTCATAGTTCGATCCCATCACAATGAATAATAATATGGTAGAGGTGTCCCTAAAGAAGACCAACAAGCTTGATGGGTAGAATTATTCAAACTGCAAATTCAAATTGCAGACATTTTTTGAGAGGCAAAGTGTGTGGGAAATTGCAAATGGGGATGAATTGAAGTGGACTATATCCAGAGGAGGAACACCTGCATCAATTCAAGATTGGGAGAAGAGGGAGAACAAAGCGAATGTGTTGTTGAAATTATCAGTGAAGCACTGCATTATCCCTCACATAAGAGAGTATAAATCAGCAAATGATATTTGGGCAACTCTCAAGGATTTGTATGACATAAAGAATACAAATCATTTATTGTTCCTGAAGAGAAAGATTCTCCCCATTAAAATGTAGGAGAAGAATCAGTCACTACATCCATCTCTCAGATAAGAGAGCTTAGAGACAAGTTGGACGATAGAGGGGGGAAAGTGGCAACACTTATCTTGTTATAATTACCATGAATGGTATGACTAATGATTATCATATGTTTATTACAGGCTTGAACGTGAGGGAGAAAGCCTCCAATTTCGATGAATTGACAAGGATCTTGATGCAAGAGGAAGAGAGGTGGATGAATCTGAAACCAGATCTCGTATTAATGGAAAAGAAAAATCCTTTCAGATGGAAATCAGGCACAGGACACAAGACGGTGGTACACCCCTGAGAAATCCACCCCAAGGTATGTCTTAAACCACAAATGATTTAGGAACCAACTATTTTTACTATGATAAATTTGGTCACTTTTCTCAAAATTGTTTTAAGAAAAAGACTAATGAAGCTTGACATAGACATAACAAGCATGCAGGACACTTTGCTGATGAAGATTGAAATCAGGACCTCAGACTGTCTATGTCTGATTTTGCTTTCTCTACTAAGAATGACGAAGCAGAAACTTGGTTTGTGTATTCTGGAGCTTCCACTGACATGACAAGTAATAGACATTGTTTTGAAAATTTTAAATAGACTAGAAATGTGCTAATATCTACCTTGGCAATGATAGAGGATACGAGATTAAAGAGTATGGAAATATTCTTGTGATATTTCCTGTTGGTAATGTCAGGTGTATTCAGAATGTGATGTATGTACCAGAAATTAAAAGGAATTTGATGTCTGTCTCTATGATTACAGACCAGAATCTAAAGGTAGAGTTTTTTAAATCTTAGTGCGTTATTAAAGATCTGTTGGATCATTTGAAGCCAATTGCAATAGGAATACGAGTTGGAGGCATGTATAAGTTGAATGTTACAAGCACACCACATCCAGAGTTAAATTCAACATCTATGACAACAGGTAATTTGTGGCATCAAAGTTTTGGACACATGAATCTTCCTAACTTATTGTTGTTACAAGAACAAGGTATGGCTAATGTAATCCATGTTTTAAAAAATGCACATGTTGGCTGTGAAGGATGTGCACTTGGGAAGATGCATAGGGATAAATTTCCCTCAAGTTTGAATAGAAGAAAGATAGATATCCTCGAAGTTGTGCACACTAACATATGTGGACCAATGCAAACAAGATCACTAGGAGGAACATATTATTTTTTATTATTTGTTGATGATTCCATAAGATATACTTGGGCATATTTTCTAAGAAATAAAATCACACATTTGAATATTTTAAAGAGTTTAGAAGTATGATTGAAAAACATATAGGGAAGGTCCTCAAAATTCTTCGCTCAGATCAAGGAGGAGAATACAAGTTGGGAAGCGTCATCAAATATTACAAGGACCATGGAATAATTTAGCAGTTTACAGTACCCCACACTCCACAATAGAACATGGGTGCAAAGAGGAAGAACAAAACTTTGGTCGAGTGTGCACGCAACATGTTGAAAGGTAAGAACCTATCTAATGGTTTTTGGGCAGGAGCTATTAATATTGCATTCTATTTAAAAGTAGGAGTCCAACAAGGATCCTTGATCTTAAGTCTCCATTTGAGGCTTTATATGGTTTTAAGCGTACAGTTAGTCATTTAAGTGTATTTGGTTCAAAAGTTTTTTCTATTCCTAAGGAGGATAGGAAGAAATTGGATGTTAATGCCATCAAAAGCATATTTGTAGGGTATTGTTCCAAGTTTAAAGCATACAAATTATTTAATACATCTACTCACAAGGTGTTTGTGAGTAGAGATGTTATATTTCATGAGTAGGTTGATGAAGGAAATAGAGACAAAGCCTTTGAGGAGTGGCACATTCCTTTGTTGATTGAAGATGCAATGAGGAAATTAAAGGCAACCATGTGTAGCAGTAGTAAAAAGAAGAATCAAGTGATGCAGGTACAGTCAGCAAGCCAAGTCCACTAAGGAGTGAGAAACACAGATTTGAGGCAAGTACGCCACTAAGGAGATCAGGTAGGCAGACTCAATTACTAGCAAGATATAGGGATCATGCTCTTATAACTATTATGCTAAATTTTGTTAAAGCCTCTACTTATAATGAACCAAGTTCGTATGATGAATGGAGGGAAACCATGAAAGAAGAGTATGATTCAATTATGAAAAACAAAACTTGGGCTTTAGTTGAACTACCAGAAGGGAAAGAACTTATAAGTTGAAAATGGCTATGTAAACCTAAATTTAAAGCAGATGGTAGTGTGGAAAAATACGAAGCTAGGTTGCTAGCTAAAGGTTACTCACAGAAAAAAGGAGTTGATTATGAGGAGACCTTTCCTCATGTATCTAAGTTGAACACTATTAGAATGTTGATAGCTTTAGCTACAACGCATCATTGGAGTCTACACTAAGTAGATGTGATGTTTGCATTTTTAAATGGAGAATTGAAATAAGAGGTTTATTTAAAACAACATGAAGGGTTTATCAAACAGGGGAAGAAGCATTCAGTCTGCAAATTAAAGAAGGCATTATATGCATTAAAGCACACACCCAGGACATGGTATGACAAAATTGACTCATTTTTCCTGCAACATAGTAATAAGAGGAGAAAAAGGGACCCAAATCTGTATATTGTGTTTGATGAAAAGGGGTAAATTATCTTGATTTCTTTATATGTAGATGATCTAATTGTCACTGGAAATGCTGATGAATTAATTAAAGAAATCAAAGTGCAGATGTCGCTAGTTTTTGAAATGAAACACCTTGGAGAATTACACTATTGTTTGGGTCTGGAAGCTTGGAGGGACTCAGGGCAGACTTTTCTCACTCAAAGGAAGTATGTCAGAGGGTTATTGAAAATGTTCAAACTGGAGCAGTGCAAAGTTGCCTCAGTGCCTTTACTACAGAATCTTAAACTACATATGGAGGATGATTCCAAAGAGGTGGACACCACATTGTATAGGCAACTAGTTGGGACTCTGATTTATTTGACTACAACTAGACCTGACTTAGCATTTTCAGTTAGTATGTTAAGTCAATTCATGTCAAAACCTCTTGAGAATCACTCGGTGGCAGTAAAAGGTGTCTTGAGATACCTTCAAGGAACCATTGATTTTGGTACTAAGTATGTTGATCTTTCTAATGTTAATTTGACAGTTTTTTTAGATTGAGATTGGGCAAGAAACCTAGATGACAAAAGATCCATAACAGGTTACGATTTCAATATTGGATGTGAGGTAATTTCTTGGAGAAACAAGAAGTAAAGTATTCTTTCCTTATCTTCTGCATAAGCAGAGTATCAGGCAATGTATGCAACCACTTGTGAGGCTATTTAGTTGATGAGAGTTATCCATGATGCTGGAGAAGAACAAAAAAATGAAATAGTAATCAGATGTGACAAACAAAGCTCATTCAAGCTGGTGAACAACCTTATTTTTCACAAAAAAACAAAACATATTTATTATTGATACTCAGTTTCATTTTGTTAGAGAGAAGGTTCAGTCTAAAGAAATTCTTATTGAATATTGTAATACTTGATAATGCAGCAAATATTTTTACCAAGCCCTTTAGAACGATTAAATTTGAAATGCTTAGGGAGATGTTAGCAGTACAGGTGAACCCTTTCTCCATTAAGGGAGAGTGTTGAAATTAATGGAGAATATGTATTATTTGAGAGAGTTTGTTTCACAGTTCTACGTGTGTCCTAGATTAGGATGAGTTCCTATTTTCTAGGTGTCATTTCCAATTCTCCCTATCATGATGTAAACTTATAAATTATGATTTTATTGATTTCTTGGAAGAGCGTTCTCTACTTGGGCAGTGTCTAGGTGCAACTTTCTCACCTATGAGCTCCTAGTTTCAGATTATAAGTTTTTTCTTCCTTAATTTTAACATCATGTATGCTGAAGGTGGTTACTCTTTTGAAAGACATCTGACCAAACACAACTAAGATTTTTTTTTTTTTTTTTTATGTTTGTGGAAAAAACGTGTGAACAGTTTATGAAACCAATGTTTCGAACTAGCTTGGTGAGTCCATCATCAGGGCAATGTGATTTGTATTTTGAGAAGAGAGAGCGAGAAAATATGGAGCTATTAATAGTTATTTGAAAAGATATTAGAAGTCTTTTTTTTTAATGTCAGCCTAACTGATTCATAATTATTAATTCATTTATTATATTTTATATTAATTAATTAATTTATTTATTTATTTATTTGATTATTATTATTATTATTTTATTATTTTATTTTATATTTTATTATTTTATTTATTTTTTATTTTTATTTTTTTTTTTTAATCATTCATTTATTTTTTTTTTATTTATTTTTTCATTTTTTTTTGTTATTTTTGTTTTTTTTTTTTTTTTTATTTAATTAATTATTTATTTTTTATTTTTTTTTATTTATTTATTTATTTTGACTTATTAACTTATATTAAAAAGGAGTTAGATAGAATTATTTATTTATTATTTTCTTAGTTTGTATTTACTGCGTTTTTATTTTATTTAATAAGGGTTTCTAGGTGCTACTCAATTTTAGACCGTCATCTATATACATATTGTTGGAGGATTTCTCAATTTCAATTGCCTCTTTCACCCTTATTTTTAAATAATGGTCTTCCTTGTGAATTAATTTTGCTTGTTCCATACAAATATAGTGTAAATAAGAACATGTGTGCTCTCGCATACCTAATTTTTCTGACCTGTTTCTTATAATATCATTAATGTGTTCTTTTAATCTTATGCCAAAGGATCTCCCGATTTCACCTATATATACTTTTCCGTATGAGCAAGGAATCAGGTATACTGCTTTGTGATTTTTTGGCTCTATTTAGTCCTTAGCAAAATCAAGCATGTTTTTTAGGGTGTTAGGGGGAATAAAGGCAACCATGATGCTATGCTTGGCGAGAATTCTGGCAATTTTATCTGTGGTTCCTTTAATATAGGGTAAGGATATTCTAGGGTTTTCAAGAGTTTTTCGTTTTTCTTATTGGTTATGGATTCTTTAATTATTTTTTGGATAATGTGTTTCTGATAGCCATTGTTTATGAAGACCTTATGGAGATGGTTAAGTTCTTTCTCTAGATGTTCTGGGTCAGAGATTCTGGAAGCTCTGGTGGCTACGGTTTTGATGACACCAATTTTTTGTTTCGGATGGTGGTGGGAATTTGAATGAAGATATTTGTGAGTGTGAGTCTATTTTCTGAAGACCTGGTGGCTTAGTTTGCTATTTTTCTTGGTAAGGAGGACATCTAGGAAGGGGAGTTGGTTGTCTTTTTCAATTTCAATGGTGAATTTTATGTGTTTAGAGAGGTTGTTTATGTGAGATTTTTTAATTTTGTTACTTACTTGGTGAAGGATTTTGCTGCTAGGGTCCTTGTTAAGAACTCTATAGCAACCACTTTTGTTTAGGTGTTCTTCCATCTTATAATCATAATCTGTCCTATCCATAGTAACATTGGCATTTCCTTTGTCAGCTTTTAAGATTATAATGTTTTTGTTATTCTTGATGTTTTTAAAAGCTTTGGCTTCTTCTTTGGATATGTTGCTGGGAGGAGGTATGGCATTTCTGAGAATTCTGGAAACGTCCTGTCTTATTTCTTCTGCAACATTTTGATTAGTGTTTTTGATAATGACTTCAATGTTGCTTATGATGTCATTTATAGGAATTTTGGCTGGAGATAAAGCGAAATTTAGACCTTTTTCTAAGAGCAGTTTCACGTTATCATCTAATGCTAGCTGTGAGACGTTAATTATGGTTGAGTTTCTAACTAAGTTGTTGACTGAATTCTTCGAGTTCTTGATGTAGTCAGTGGCAGCTACGTGGGGAGCTTTATTAGATTTCTGAATTGAGCTATTTAAATGGGTGATGGATGGAGGGTCTACCTGCGTTGTCTCAAGAGGATCCCCGTAATCATTGTTAGTCTGCGTATGTATGACTGTTGCAGCACATACCCGAGATATGGATTAAGGATCCTTTTGCGTGGTGTAATAATTGTTTTCCTGCGTGACTTGCGTATTACAACACATCCTTGAGTTGTCGTTCAACAACATGATGCAGTTTTGAGTATCATGCTGAGGATTCTTGAGCTCTGCTGTCCAGGGCTATTGGAGAGAGTGCTGCTTAGGTGCGTAGACTTGTCCAGCTGCGTGAGGGGATGCAAAGAGGTATCTTGTAGATCCATGTAATTCTGCGTATTTCTAGCTTGTGTATTACAGCTCATACCATGGATATTGTTCTGTATGACATCGATTTGAGGATTGCTTTCTTTCAGTCCATGTATAACAAGAAGAGCGTAGCGTGGGTATGCTGAGGTGGGAGAACAATGATGGCAGGGGCTGGGTGTGGCCAGGAATGACTTAGAGTTGGAATGCAAATTGGGTCTTTGCTGCACCTGAGTGGTGGAAAGATTAATGAGAGAATCTTTTGTGTTATTATTGCGGTCAGTGTTTCTTAGGGTATTAAGTTTTTTGGTTTTCTTTGCAAGAGTGTAACCAAGAAACCTCTTAGCTTTGGTGAAGGTGAAGGCATCTAAGTTCTGCCAAAGATCAGAGTGAAGAGTTGATGATAGCTGGAGATGCAAGCCTAGAAGTTTTTCAGATACTTTAATTAATCGAAATCTGGCAAATTTGATTTCATTTTTGATGAGGGTTTTACTAAGTTTATTGAAGACAGAAATGTTTCGATCCTGTTTAAGGGGATGGCTACATTTGGCAAAATTTGGAGTGAGGTTTTCATCTCTACATTGTTTTAGAAGTAAGAGATTCGATAGGTTTCTAGCTTTGGAAATTCTCATCTTCTCAAAATTTAAAACATTGTTCATTATTTCCCTTCCATGGTGGGACTTGATGGTGTTAACGAGAGAGCCCATATAGGTTGGCAGAATTTTATGATTGTGGAAAAAACCTGTGAACAGTTTATGAAACCAACGTTTCGGACTAGCTTGGTGAGTCCATCATCAGGGCGATGTGATTTGTATTTTGAGAAGAGAGAGCGAGAAAATATGGAACTATTAATAGTTATTTGAAAAGATACTAGAAGTGTTTTTTTTTTTTAAGTTGGCTAACTGATTCAATAATTCTTATTCTTTATTTATATATTTATATATTAAATTTTATTTATTATTATTATTTATTTAATATTATTCTTTTATTTATATTCATTATTATTTTATTATTATATATTTATATATATATATATCTTTTAAGTGACACTGTAATTAATTACTGAATTTATATTTAATGTATTTATTTGATTATTATTTATTTATTATTTATTTTATTTTATTATTTATTATTTATTTATTATTTATTTATTATTATATTTTATTTTTCTATTTTTTTTTATTATTTTTTTATTGTTATTATATTTTTTATTATTTTTAATTCATTCATTATTTAATTATTTTTTTTATTATTATCTATTATTTATTTATTTTGTTTTATTTTTATTATTGTTATTTTATTTATTATTTATTTTTTATTGTTATATAGATAAGTCCTTTTATGTTATTAAATAATTAATAATAAAATAATAATAAATATAAATAATATAATTTCAAATAATACATTTAAATATAATCAGTCATTATTATACTGTGACTTTATATATATAATTAATTATATATATAATTATATTATATTATTATAGATTATAATAGTATAGATATTTAAAACAATACAAATAAAAATAAAGATATATTAATTCATATAATATTATTAAATAATAAATTTAATTTAATTAAAATAATTAAATATTTAAGTTAAATGAATTAATAATTATGATCAGTTAGGTTGACATTAGAAAAAAAAAAGGGACTTTTAATATCTTTACAAATAACTATTAATAGCTCTATATTTTCTCGCTCTCTCTTCTCAAAATACAAATCACATTGCCCTCATGATGGACTCACCAAGCTAGTCCAAAACGTTGGTTTCATAAACTGTTCACAAGTTTTTTCCACAAACATAAAATTTTGCCAACCTGTATGGAATCTCTCTTTAACACCATTAAGTCCCACCATGGAAGGGACATAATGAACAATGCTTTAAATTTTGAGAAGATGAGAATTTACAGAGCTAGAAACCTGTCGAATCTCTTATTTCTAAAACAATGTAGAGATGAAAACCTCACTCCAAATTTTTCCAAATGTAGCCATCCCCTTAAACGAGGTTGAAACATTTATGTCTTCAATAAACTTAGTAAAACCCTCATCAAACATGAAATCAAATTTGCCAGATTTCGATTAATTAAAGTATCTGAAAAACTTCTAGGCTTGCATCTTCGGCTATCATCAACTCTTCACTCTGATCTTTGGCAAAACTTAGACGCTTTCTCCTTCACCAAAGCTGAGAGGTTTCTTGATTACACTTGCAAAGAAAACCAAAAAACTTAATACCCTAAGAAACACTAACTGCAATAATAACACAGAAGGTTCTCTCATTAATCTTTCCACCACTCAGGTGCAGCAAAGACCCAACTGGCATTCCAATTTTGAGTCATTCCTGGCCACGCCCAACCCCTCCCATCATCGTTCTCCCACCTCAGCGTACCCAGGTTGCGCTTTTCCTGTTATACATGCGCTCAAAGAAAGCAATCCTCAAATCGATGTCATACAGAGCAATATCCATGGTATGAGCTGTAATACGCAAGCCAGAAATACGCAGAATTACATGGATCTACAGGATACCTCTCTGCATCCCCTCACGTAGCTGGACAAGGCTACGCACCCCAGCAGCGGTCTCTCCAATATCCCTACGCAGCAAGAGCTCAAGAATCCTCAGCATGATACTCAAAACTACATCACGGTGTTGAACGACAACTCAAGGATGTGTTGTAATATTCAAGTCACGCAGTAAAACAATTATTATACCACGCAGAAGGATCCTCAGTCCATATCTCGGGTATGTGCTGCAAAAGTCATACATATGCAGACTAACAATGATTACGGGGATCCTCTTGAGACAACACAAGTAGACCCTCCATCGAGCACCCATTTAAATAGCTCAATGCAGAAATCTAATAAAGATCCCCACGCAGCTGCCACTGACTACATCAAGAACTCGAAGAATTCAGTCAACAACTCAATTAGAAACTCAAATGTAATTAACCTCTCACAGCTATCATTATATGATAACCTGAAACTGCTCTTAGAAGAAGGTCTAAATTTCGCTTTATCTCCAACCAAAATTCCTATAAATGACATCATAAGCAACATTGAATTCATTATCAAAAACACTGATCAAAATGTTGCAGAAGAAATAAGATAGGACGTTTCCAGAATTCTCAGAAATTCCAGACCTCCTCCTAGCAACATATCCAAAGAAGAAGCCAAAGCTTTAAAAAACATCAAGAATAACAAAAACATTATAATCTTAAAAGCTGACAAAGAAAATGCCACTGTTGTTTTCTTTTCTAAATAAAACTATTCTATTCACATTAAAGGGGTACAACTACATCATGGCCGAAGTCTAAAGCAACTGCCCAGAAGGAGAGGCAGATAGAAATAGAAAAATTTCCCAAGACAAAGAATTTGGACGAGACCCTGTAATCCAATCCCACACAAGGGAGCTAGGGATGACCTTCTGGACATTACAGAGCTTACAGATATTCCAAAAAACTTGCATTTGAACCCTAGCTTATCAGCATTAACAAAAATTATCAGCAGTAACAAACATTTGCCCTCTATTATGGGCCGCATGACCTGAAACAAAGCAGCATAGAATGAACTAAGCATCAGGAGGCTCTTTCATGATTCTGCACCAACCGAATTCAGGTGGATCCCATGCACGAGCAGCATCATTCTCAGACGGACCTTGGGCTGCTGCCTCCATCACCATGTCAATAGCATTGCTCGCTGGAACCTCTGCAGCCTGAACAGAGACCGAACTAGGACCCTCCTGATGAGAGTTGGACTCTCCCACCTCCTGGGATTCCTCAAGAAAGAACACCGAAACATAAGCAGTAATCCTGGGACGATTTAGGGAGAAATTGAAAGTGAAAATCGTAGAGCTGAAAGAGGGAGAGGACGAGGAGTCTGGAGGACGGGGCATAGGGTAATGGTTGGGCAGATGAAGATGCCCTCTCCCACTGCGAGTGAGAGGGTAATGGCCAAATGTGAAATCGCTGGAGAGGGAGGGAGAATTGGAGGTCGGGCTAGAGGGCGCCCGCCAAGGGGTGCCTCTGCAACATCTCATCCTATGGCACAAACGGGGCATAACAAAAGCAACAACAGCACTGTGGGAATAAGACCAAGCAACCACAGAAGCAGAACAGGGGAAAATCAAACGTTCAACTAAACGAGAGCCTGATGTCTTAGAGCAAATCCAAGGAACTGACGAAGGCAGCACCTCAGGTCTATCAGAGCAAATACCCAGCTGAGTCACCCCTGTCAATCCGCTAGAGCCAGCATCCACCAGGCCATAACCTGACCAACAAAACATTAGAATCTCCAGAGCAATCCCATGATGGAGGCTAGATTTATTATCCTCAGTCTTGCCTCGAATTGCACCCACCATAACTATGGCATTCAAGAGAGTCGAGGTATGCGGAGGTGAAAATCATATCGAAGGACAGGCTAGTGGTATCAAATTCACCTGTAGTGAAGCCATTAAACGCTACGATACCCAAATGCTGAGGATCATCCGTCAACCGGCTATAGTCTTTGTTGTACAGGGCGGGCAGGTGGCGTCCCTTCTCGCTCCCCCTGTCCCATCACATTAAACAGCTGGCGAGTCACCCACATCCGGGGGGAAATGCCACTATTATTATGGAGAGGACATATTATGATTATAAGATGGAAGAACATCTAAACAAAAGTGGCCGCTATAGAGTTCTTAACAAGGACCCTCGCAGCAAAATCCTTCGCCAAGTAAGTAACAAAATTAAAAAATCTCACATAAACAACCTCTCTAAACACATAAAATTCACCATTGAAATTGAAAAAGACAACCAAATCCCCTTCCTAGGTGTCCTCCTTACAAAGAAAAATGGAAAACTAAGCCACCAAGTCTTTAGAAAATAAACTCACACTAACAAATATATTCATTCAAATTCCCACCACCATCAGAAACAAAAAAATTGGTGTCATCAAAACCCTAGCCACCAGAGGTTCCAGAATCTCTGACCCAGAACATCTAGAGAAAGAACTTAACCATCTCCATAAGGTCTTCATAAACAATGGCTATTAGAAACACATTATCCAAAACATAATTAAATAATCCATAACCAGAAAAGAAAAACTCTTGAAAACCCTAGAATCTCCTTACCCTATATTAAAGGAACCACAGATAAAATTGCCAGAATTCTCGCCAAGCATAACATCATGGTTGCCTTTACGCCCCCTAACACCCTAAAAAACATGCTTGATTCTGCTAAGGACTTAATAGACCTAAAATATCACAAAGGAGTATACTCGATTCCCTGCGCATGCAGAAAAGTATATATAGGTGAAACAGGGAGATCCTTTAGCATAAGATTAAAAGAACACATTAATGATATTACAAGAAACAGGTCAGAAAAATCAGGTTTGGCAGAGCACGCATGTTCTTCTTCACACTATAGCTGTATGGAACAAGCAAAATTGATTCACAAGGAAGACCATTATTTAAAAACAAGGGTGAAAGAGGCAATTGAAATTGAGAAATCCTCCAACAATATGAGTAGAGATGATGGTCTAAAATTGAGTAGCACCTGGAAACCCTTATTAAATAAAATAAAAAAGCAGTAAATACAAACTAAGAAAATAATAAATAAATAATTCTATCTAACTCCTTTTTAATATAAGTTAATAAGTAAAAAAAAAATAAATAAATAAAATTAAAATAAATAAATATAAATATAAATCAAATAAACACATTTAAATATAATCAGTCATTAATTATACCTATCACTTAACTAACTAACTAACTAACTAACTATATATATATATATATATAGATATATATATATATATATATATATATATTATATATATATTATATATATATATATATATATATTATATATATATCTAATAAAATAAAAAGATAATATTATAATAATAATAATAATATAAATAACTAAATTAATTAATTAAATATATAAATATATAAATATAATGAATTAATAATTATGAATCAGTTAGGCCGACATTAAAATATAAATAAAATAAAAAAGACTTCTAATATCTTTTCAAATAACTATTAATAGCTCCATATTTTCTCACTCTCTCTTCTCAAAATACAAATCACATTGCCCTGATGATAGACTCACCAAGCTAGTCCGAAACGTTGGTTTCATAAACTGTTCACAAGTTTTTTCCACAAACATAAAATTCTACCAAGTTGTATGGACTCTCTCTTTAACACAACTAAGATTTGATTTGCTTCAACTCATTGTGTAATGTCAATAAAAAATACATTATAACAGAAGTGCATTGGAAAATATGCTACAATATTTATTTCACCCATATCTATTTTCCATTCAAAAGATAATTCTTATTCCCAATTGTTGGAAAGTTGTTTATGGTTTTTAAAGTTTTGAATTTAATTGAGTTTGTAGAAAACAAACTTTAAGATGACACAACATATGAAATAGTGAAATATTTAAAAAATAGCTTTGAGTTTCCGGAGTCATACTATTGGCTTATTTAATTTGAGCAATACATGCTTTATTAATTCAACTATACAATGATTTCATTCATTTATGGAGCTTCTTGTTTGTTTACGCCGTAGGTGTATATGAGGTTTACACATGATGATCAAGGTTTAAACGATCTCACATTTTCATTCAAGGTTGCACTATTAAACTTATTTAGCCACAACAACAAAAAAAAGTATTCCTTTTTCTTTGATAAGTTATTTGGTCTTTAGGTTACACAAGAAGCACCAACTGCAACAACCATTTCTTATGACATGAATGAGAAGGAAAGCCTGATTGTTGTGTTTCTTCTTAGTGAGTGTACTTTTGATGTATAAATCCTTAAAATATCCAATGGTGTATTTTACGTCCAAAGAAGATATTTTGATGAGAAACTCCATGGTGAAGGATTATGGAGCATTGCGATTGTCTATGAAGTATTACTAATGTGGAAATATGTAATATTACTTTTTCTTGATATGAACAAAGTAGACAGAATCTTCCCATGGTATTTACTGTGGTGTTTTCCCATGGTATTTACCTTCATTTTTCGAAGGAAAACAATCAAACAAGGCTTCTAGGGAGTCCATCTAGCCTTTAAAAGGTGATAGGATCTAGGAATTTTGGGCATCCTAAGTTTGTCTATGTTATTATGTTCTTTTTAGAACTTGGTGTGGCTAGTTCTAGCTTAATCCTCGAATGAAAACCCCGTGGTGATTTTGACTAGTGGATCCATTCAGGGTCCACAATTGTGCTTCAATATATTTAATTTCTCTTTTGATGGCAGCCATACATGCTACAAAGACGTGCTTTAACATGTCTTATGTGGGCATGTAGCTTTGTTTTTAGTTATTTACATATATAAGAGGCTCCATTCTTACATCCACTTGTGTTCGGTATTTTTATTGCAAGAATTTTATTAGAACACCTAGAGTGTACCAGATCTATTAAAACTCTTGATGTTTGGGATATTACAATGGTATCAAAGCTGGTTTTCCTGCCAACCTGAGGGTTTCAGGAGAGACTAGTTTCGACGATTCCATAATCAGCCTAGCTAGTAACTCAGTCAATTTTGGTGACCTCCCATAGCCACCGTAGTTGGCTAATTTATGTTTTTTAAAATTTTTTTGGAATAACCTATTAAGAGTTTTGATTAAATCCAACGTTTCAAACTTCTATGTGAATCCATCTTCAGGGGAACACCCAAATTCTTGAGAAGGTTGGTGTGGATTAGGGCAAGGATGTGCAAGGATATATATAATGATATATATGTCTTTGCATTTTCCTTGCCCAAATCCACACCAATATTCTCAAGAATCTCAGCATTCCCCTCAACATGGACTCACATAGAAGTCTAAGACATTGAGTTTAATCAAAACTATGAACATGTTATTCCACAAACATTTTAAATTTGACTCACCTGTATGGATTCTCTCTTTAAAATAATCTGTGATTATTCAAGTTTTTGAAAGAGAAGCAAATTTTCCCAAGTAATATTTGTTGCAAGTAAAGTTTGTCTTTCATTTCATATTACTAAAGTCTGAATCTAATGTTGTAAAACCGAGTTTATTTTTTTGGCCAATATCTAATACTCGTAGCATTAAATTCAAATTCAATGCTGTGCACTCAATCCGTTGATCATCCGCAAGGAGAATATAATTGGTTGTTGGACGACAATGGTCAAGGGGTAGAGATCTAGGAGTGAGCCAATCATTAGTTGGTCAAACACTGTGTGCCATTTAGTCAATTGTAAGAGGTCACATTGAGTGATTTTCTAGGCACTAGGCTATCAAGTAGCACACAGATGGAAGAGGTAAGTCATGGGCAGGCACGATCGAGCATCATGGACCATGAAATATTAAACATCTGTGGACTCGACAGACTGTGATCATATGGGCCATACCACAAAGAATTGGGCACTATATTAATTTGAGGGGCCGTAAACCCTAAGGATCGATCCACAGTCATGATATTTGGTGTGTCAGACAATTGAATTAGGTGATTAAGGTGATGGTTCATCAGTCCTATTCCTCTGAGGACGATATGATGCCCTGGGTTGATTATGTATGGATCAACAACTATGCCAATCAATTTTAATTAACTCTTCCTATTATATTATCTTAAACATAGTTGATTATAGTGTGATTATATTATGTTTATTATTCTTTGTTCAGTTGCTGGACTGGTATCAACATATCTTACACTCTATTATTTGTGCTAAAGAATTGATATTCTTGGGGAACACTATATGATTAATGGCGTTTGTGATCTAGTGTGATTTATATCTTGGAATATCACTATGGTATTAGACTAAGAGTTGTTCCGGTTGATTGCAATGGCTAAGCAGTTCTTAGACAAGTCCAAAAGCCTTCACTCACCAGGAATAGCATTGTGTTCGGGAATTTAGCACATAGTTTATTTGCGCCAGTCTTCCTTAGCTTCTTCAAGTAATTATGGTAATGTGGGTGGTAAGTATTGGAGGTCGAGTCACTAGCCATGGATAAGTGCACCAGAGACTATGAAGCATCACCTGTAGAAGTCATATTTTCAGAAGATGTTGTTGTTTTGTTGGGACTGAGCACTCAGGCCTGTATTTCAAGATAATTAATTTTGAGCAGGGGTCGAGTTATTAAAGGAGATGAGATTGTTGGTAACTCCAAGGGTGAATTTATTTTTATTACAAAGTACAGTTCCAAACATTAAAAAGAGGTCGACGTATGCTAGAGGAAATATACATTTTACAGGTTGATAACCATTAGAATTAGAGGGGTTGTGAGAATTCCATCTCAAAGGTTGTGTTTTATTTAAAAAATGATTTTAAGATTCTTCAGTGGGTCTATTGTATTGTTATCGTAGAGTAAGAATATTTAACATTCCTTGAAAAACATATTATGAAGGGCCAAGATCTTGTATTACTATTCCTTTTTAGTGGGGTGATTCAACCACTTCCTAAACTTGAATTGGATGGGTCAAATCCCTTGTTGAAGAAAAGGTCAACTTTAGATTTGAAATAGGGTCGAATTTCTTCCTCAAAGGTATGTAGGTTAGTTCCATCCATTGTTGAAGATTATTTATTAGCAGAGGCTGCAGTATCTTTCTAGGATTTGTGTATATCTCCTCACTGATGTATGAATCCCCACTATTATCATTTGCTGAAAGGATATTTATGCAGTAGTTTGTGGGCTATTAAACCCATGGATTCATAATCTTTGGTTTCATATTTGCTTGATACAAGTTGTTGTCCTTGGGTATTATTTTCAAGGTTATACTTTTCGTCAAGAAATTATTGTTGAAACTGTGTAATCTCTGCTTAAGGTGCCATGCATTTCCTTATTCTTAATGAATATATCACTGTTGATTTATGAGCGACATTCCTTGTTTATCTTCATAATGTAAGGTTGATCAAATATTTATATAATCTTTGTGGAGGATTATATGTGTTGTTGGAGATCATCTACAACCATTATCTACCCCATTGTTCACTAGTATTTTCTATCTGTCTCTTGTCATTATGAAAGCATGTAATGTCACTCATGGGTCGACTTGAAGGGACATTAGAAAACACGCAAAAACTTCTTGATGAACATGTAAGGATATATGGTCCTTTACGTAGTTATACCTCCTTTGACCAAAATGATGGTCACAACAACATGCCATTTTCGAAAAGAGTTCATGCATTTCCGCAACAAAGACACCCATGGGAAATGAAGGAAAGGTATGAAAGAGGGGCTAAGCTCTTCGCACTTGGATCTGAATTGCAGCGAACAAAGTTAACCATAGACCTTTGTAAGTTGGATGAATTAGACACATGTTTGTCCAAGGTGGATCAGCCAGAATGGAAGAATCTCAATTGGGCTCTTAAGCCATCCATGCTTGCATTGATACAAACCAAAATTTTGGAACGTCATTATGAAGAGGTCAGGCTCATAGTTGGTTGTTGTCTTAGCAAGATCATAGCTTTAACATTGCCACTAATACCTTACAATAATGATATCATGAGAGAGAAATTGCAGCTGATAGTAGAATCCCTTCAAGGGTTGAACAACATCATGCTTCCTACCTTTCAAAAGTGGCACACAGTCTTAGAACTCATGGCAGAGTTTAGATTCGGCACATTCATGTTGAATCTAGGATTTGAGGACTTAATATTTCAGGTGTTCCAGAACCTTTACACCAGCCTTACATCAACTCATCCAGACTGTGTCAAAACGAGCATGAAAAAGATTATGCCATTATTTTTAGAAGGAGATGTTGACATCTGCAAGATACTAATATCCAAATGATTGATCATTTGGTAAAAGGAACTAGTTGTATCATCAGTTGCCTATGATCTAATCAAAAATTTGGTCATGCAAAACATAGAATTTCTCAGAAGAGTGTTGAATAGGAAGGCGTTGAAGAGGATTAATGGAGGAATCAAGAACAGAGGTAGTAAAACATGTAGCAAGAATGAACTAAGAATGAGAGGACTATGTTTGATTTACAAGGGACCTTGGGCACTTAACCATTCATGTCCATGTGATAAGGAAGCAATAGGGATAGAAAATTTTGAGACTCCTTCATATCATGAGGATTCATCTATAGTTGGATTTATTAGTTTTCAGGAGAGCACACACGAAGGATCAAAGAAGTCAAGTACATATGGTGAGAAGCAGCGCAATTTTTTTCAAAGAGACTTGCAAGAAAAGTTGATCATAATTAGTTAGCTTGACAAATACATGGAGAAAGGAAGGAGGTAATTCCTTCTAATGATGTTGTAGACTATTGTACGATTGATTCCATAGATATCTAGTAGGAAATCCACAAAGAGTATGGGAAATTAGGTATAGGTAACAATCCACTAGCACATCCAATTTTGATAGCCAGAGAGGGTGAAAAACAAATTGTCCCAACACGTGGAGAAGGCCATGAAGAGGACATTCAAAAGGACTCAAGTGATAAGGCAATAGTAAAAAATTGGCATGATGTGCATGTGTTATAGACATATTTGGGCACTGCAACCCCAATCACATATGTCAATAAACCAAGGGCTTATAAACCCCTAAAAGTGTTGTTTCATACCCTAAAAGATCAAGGCCAACTAATTACATCATTTCCTAGAAGTTCTCCCTAAAAAATTGCTCAGAACTAGTCAAAACTGGACCATACAGACTACTCCATGTTGAGGGTGCGATGCATCTCACCTGTTACACACAGAGAGTGCAATGCATACTAAAAATCCATTCTATAGGGTGTGATGATTGAGAGTTAGACAAATGGCAGACGCAGTTTGCTAGGTGGAAACCCAAAGAATCTTCTAGAAACTGCTCATATGACACTTTCCTCTCTGAATTCGCCCAGAGATGAGTAAGAGATCATGAAATCTCCAAGTGGAACCAAGAAATATCAGTGAAATGACACTAATAAAAATCCCAGAAGCTGACTCACCCCCCTGCAAATATCCATATATGGATCCCTCATCCTAGAGATCCAGAGGCTAGAATTTTGTATTTGTAAGAAAGTGTTGTTGGTTTCTTTGTGAAGCATTGTATTGTTGGGTGATCTAGATTTTCATGAGGTGAAGAGGACTTTCATGCTTGGAGGATGGTGTTGGATCAGACAACTAGGTTGTAATCCTCTCTTCTACTACTTCTATCAATAAAGCTATTTAATTTTTCCTCCATATACTTGTATATTTTTGAATCTTGTATTTGTGTATGCATTTGTATGGTTAATGTACATCTGATTCTACATTGTTTATGGTTATAGATCTATATGCTTTGATGGTATTTTGCTGCTTTAACTCTACAGGTTTTCTTTGAAGCGGGACAAGTGAGAAAGGAGTGGTGAAAGCTCTATCAAAGGAGAGAGGAAACAAACAAGGAGCCAAGCGAAAGACTAAGGTTGGTGCTCTCTGCTTCTCTCTCATCTATCTCTCATAAAAGAAAACACAAGTTACTTTGAATTGTTTGTTTCTAAGATAGCTACCCATCTTAGTGGGACTAGTAGATCTGAGTAGACACTAGTTTTCCCAGAAACAAAATGGTGACTCGACTTTGAAGCGAATAGTTTGTTTGTTTGTTATTGTTGTTTGCTTTATAAACTATAGACGGAGCCTGAAGTTAACCCGACTAGCCTTCGAACTGCTTTTGCTATGTAATTGCAAAGTAGATCAATGCTGCTTCAGTCAATCTCCGGGTTGGTTTATGAATTGAACATCTGACTTGAAAACATCCTAAGTGCCCTAGTGGTAGGTCAATAACCTCATTAGATCATACCTATATACTTTGTGTTTACTGCCTATCATAAGCTCAGTCTAAATTCCTAAACTTAGCTGCAAACTGTGGGTGAAAACCAAACTCAGTCTCGTCCCTTGACCATCGCATTGTCTCTCATTGGTATTCTAGATGCATCACACCTCCCATATGCTATAGGTGAGATGCATCCCTGTTTCCCTAAAGGACAGGTGCAATGATTGAATAAGACTGTTTCTGCCTCTAGATTTTGGATTTTTCTTCATTGTTTTCAGCTCTATTTAGTAGTTTTGTTGTCTATGATCAGTATATCACTATTGAAACCTTCTTCGTTTACATTATTCAACCTCCACTGATAAGGAATTGTAAAAAAAAAAATTATGTATTTTTTGTCATTTACAGTCCTCCTTTGCAAATAGTACCTTAATTGAACCCTCGTCTTTTGATTCAAAAGTGTCGCAACTGTCATTTTCAGTCAAGAAAAAGAGTGTCGTAAAGTCTTCCTCTTTTAGATAGTCAATTGTATTTTTTCCATTGTATTTGATTTGAATTATCAATTCTTTGAAGTGTCGAAAATAGTTTGCCATTCGAAATTGAAAGTGTCATCCTAGTCTTCCTTTTGTTTTTGAAAAGAAATTATTAAAGTGTCGCTTTGAAGAAAAGTAGTTTAGATCTGTGCTTAGTTTTCATTTTGTCATTCTCAAATTAAGAAAATGGAAAAACAAATACATGCATGTGTTTTTTTTTTTAACTGCATGTGGAAATTGATTTAGGAAAAGTGCATTTAGTGTGTGCTCTCTGCTCTATGTTGAAAGAATCTTACTTTTCTTTCCTTAGTAGCTAGGATTTTTCATTACTAAAAGAAAATAAATGACTGTTTATCATCTTAGATTGCATATTTAGGAATTGTACATCTACATCACGCAGTGAACCTTGAAAGGCAAACCTTTTAAGAAAGATCAACTGTAAAATAAACCTCAATTAACATAAAAACACTTTGGAACCTAATGCACAACATCTAGAAGTCTAGGCTAGAGACCTATTCTGGCGTTGTAAAGCCTGGTAACTATCGTTTTCATCATAGGTTGGGTGATTCCTTCTCTTTGATATGACAAGTGCTAGTATGAACTTGTGTTCGCACGTACCCTTGAGTATATATTGGGAGACCACAATAGGCTGATATCCTTTATCCTTAGGAAGTCGTGCTTGTTTCCCTATCGATTATAATGCACTGAACACAACATTCGAGAAGATTGATTGCCATACGTAAAGTCCTCAGTAATTTCTCTATCATTTACCACCGAGGTGTATATTGCAGTTTTGTGATTGGTTTGGTAATCCCTTTGTCTAGATTTCTAGAGTAGTCACTTTCATTCCTTTTCAAACTCCTTAAAAGAAAATTTCCATCTAAGCACTTGTCACTTCAGGCTCATTAAAAATTGAAGGCGACTAGAGTCATCTTTAGCTTTTTCTTGACTCTTAAAAATTGAAAAAGCAAGTTGTGTCAAAGCGTCATAAAATTTATTTAATTTGGAATAACATCATTGTTCCCTCGTTGGTCTTAGGTTGACAAAATGGAGTTCACCAATCAAGGGTTTCCCCTTGGGGGGAATCCTAATCCTTTCTCTTCTTGGGGAGATATTGGTGCTCCATACATGGCTACATTGTCCCTTCCAGGACTCACAATTGGCCTGCTAGTATGGCTAGTTTCGACCTCTGTTGTTCAGAACACAGTAATTCCTCAGCTATCAAAGCTCCTCTCCCACCTTCCACTTTGTTTGTTTCTCCCACTCCTTCTTCCTCTTCACTTGGTGAAACTAGTAACACTAAAAACCAAGTAACTAAGAAGAAGAAGAAAGGGAAGGAGAAGAATAAGAAGAAGCCAACGGTGAAAGGGGGCAACCATGCATCGTCTAGCGAAAATACACACACTACACCATCCAAAGCCAAATCTCCATGTGTCATTTGCAAGGGAGACCATTATCATCGAGATTATCCTTGCATCTCATAGATCTTGAGAGACTGGTCTCCTCGCTTGCACAATCTGGTGTCTTCAACCTCTGTCGATCATGTTGAGAGTACACCATCAACTACTGAAGATGAAGTCAATGGGAAAAAAGGAAGATCTAAATTTCCTTGTAGGTTGTGTGAAGGCGATCATGCCCTCCACCATTTCCCTTTCTTGGATGAAGCTAAAAGAGTCTTGGATAACTGTCCTGCTTCACCGCAGCGACTTCCACCTGGATACAAGAGACTCTTTCCATGTCCATCGCTAGTTGAGAATCTAACTGACATACCTCTATTGTTGGTCTAAGTTCCTATCATTGAAGATAAACCCTCTGATTCCACACCAGACCAAAGTCAACAGGTCGAGACAGCAGTCGACCCAGTCTTGTCTTCAGAAGGTCCGCCTTCAGATGATACAGTCTCCAAAGAGAATGAAAACAAGACCATTCAAATTCTTTTTGTTAACACAGAATCTGATGAACATGGGGGCAATCTACCCATTCCTCTACCATAGGATGGAAGTTCCCCAATTCAAAAGATTCATCCGGTCGTTTATTCGGTCCCTCCTCCAAGCAATCTAGTAGTTTCCTTTGATTGGAATCTACTAGTGAGACCCCATCTTCCATCTAATGTACCATTCTAGATCATAGTATAACCTTACAGAATGATCATGGCGGGAACTATCATAGATGAAGGGGCTTCCGTGAGTATCCTTTCCTCAACTGCTTAGAAAGTGCTTGGTTCGCCATCACTTCTGCTTGAGATTCGAAAATTTGTCAGGCTTCAATAAAGGAACTAGTCGACCATTAGGGATCCTTCCAAATTTGCCTATAACTTTGAGAAGGAAAATCATTCATCTGAAGGTGATGGTAGTCCAAGGGCCACTAGATTACAATCTTCTCCTTGGGTGTGACTACATTTACAGCATGGGAGTTATTGTTTCCTCACTCTTTTGGGTGATGTGTTTCCTGTATGAAGGCAGAATGGTCCAACTTGTTGACCAGCTTTCATTCCCTAGTTCAAACACAACTACTAGTCAAATGCCATCCCTAAATGGTCTCTTTGCACAAGGAATGTCTCATCAACCTCCAGTCCATCCACCTGGTGACTGTGAGTGATTCGCTGAATGTGACTAAGCCTAGGGGGCATGCGCCCTGGTCTGCTTCGGCAGGAAAACCCCAGATAAAAGATAGGTTTCCTTGTAGGATATATGACTAGTATGACACACCCGTCTGTTTATGATATGGGATCAGTCTAGAATAAGATTTCCTCGTTGAAGGTTATGTGATTGGAAGTGGATCCATGCCTTTAACCTTTGTCTATTTCGATGGACAAAGCCAAGGAAGTGTTTTGTCTGCAACGCGGATGAAACAACATTGCTTTAATAGAACTTACATATGGTAACCTGGAAACTCTACTTTTCTTTATACATGTGGGCATGCAAACCTTTTTTACACAAGTGAAAAGTGACCAACGTAACTCTAACCCCGTAGTTTTTACTAACTTCAACTGCTTAGGTTAGGTGATTGGTCTGATCCACCATTAATCTTTGCAAGGGTCGATGGCACTAACAAAGCAAAGGAAATGTTTTGTACGAAACTATCCTACCTAACCTCAGTAATTATTTAACCCTTAGGACAGTTGTTGGTCGTTCCTAACTTGCATAAAAAAGGCTCATGAGCAAAGTTTCGCATGGGGAAAGCTCATTAAAAAATGAACCTACTAATGAGAGACATGCTTAGAGACAATTGAAACGAGCAATGTTTCCACAAAGTTCAAGCTCGTTAAAAAATAAACCCAAAACTAAGCATAGTTTCCAAAGATTCAAGCTCATTAAAAAATGAATCTGCCTTTTGGTAAATAACCTTTGTGATCGCATTACTATTAGCCTTTTGAGCCTTTCTCGTGTTCTTACTGTCACCTCCACTCTTTCAGCCAATCATATGCCTCCACTTGATTGTTTACACTTTTGAGGAACAGCTGCAACGAGTGATTCTGTTAGCCACCTTGTTTACACTGTCGTGATTGAAAAGTTCCAAACTTACCTGGAACTAGTTGCTACCCGAAAACATCACTCATTCCTCAAAAACGAGTCTCTTTTAAGCTCTTTTTAGACTCGTAAAATATGAAAAGATTGCCAAGAAATTGGCCTCTCCAACTCGTTAAAGTGATTGGAAATGCCATCCCTCCTCTATATTTTAATCTTTTTGGACCTAAGGGATCATTACACAAAACGATCGAGCGCTTGTCTTTTTCGGCTCGCTAAAGTGATCGGAAAAGTCATCCCTTTCGTATTATTTTATACTTTTTCGGACTTAAGGGATTATACTATGAAAAAGAACTACCAGAGTTTCCTTTCTATCTCTTTTCAGACTCTCTAAAACTCAAAAAGGATCAAGTTATCTTTGTCGTTAAACTCATTAAAACAATAGCGACAAACTTGTCCATACGGAGAAGAGCGAGTTTCACTGTCGCTAGGCTCGCTAAAACATAGCGACAGGTTTTCCTGAAGGGAAAATTATAGAACAACCATATGTTATCCTCCTCAAGCTTGACAAAAACAAAGAGGTACTAGTCAGCAATGACTAGGGAAAAGGGAAGAAAACTTGAAGAGCTTCATGGTAATAGGTCGCTCTTGAACATGACAGTTTCACTCCATCACTATGAGCAAGTTGGGTTGGGTTATACCGTTCACCGATCTTATCACCATTGGTCCTCCGTACCATCCATTTTTGGGGTTAACGCTACCAATCCATTTCATTTTCGTCGATATGTTTAAGAGAAGTCACTCAAAGAATTCAAAAACCCAACTTACACCTCATCCGCTGCAATACCTTCACACTCCATTCTTTCATGACCGCCACCCTGAACCTTGTATCATCAGATCATTTTCACCTCCACAAAATCATTGGCTCCATTTTTTATCGTAGATGTGGGATTCATTAAGGCCCTCCTACGACGGGTCACTTCTTGTTGACATCAGATCATTATCCAAGAAGTTGACTTAGGAACAACCCTTTCAGTACTTTGAAGCTTCCATGCCTCAATGGCAAGTTTCTCACTTCCGGTGACAAGTTTACATCAATGGCCTTCGACCGAAAGATTTTGTGTGGTGCTTGACATCGACTCATGTATTCACACCACGTGAATTGTACCGCAGTACCTTGAGGGTCGTTATCATGATCGGTGATTCCTCTCGTGCCTGTTAACAACTTACATCATTGGCTAGTAATCAAGCAATGTATTTCCATGTTCGACACCAGAAAATCTTTTCACATGGATCGACTTGTACTTCGGGAAAATATTGAACGAGTTTAAAGACCCTAGATCTAGTTTCATCCATCCAAGATGCGATATATTCAGGAAAATAAAGACATTAAATGTACTCCATAACTGCACAAATAATCATCCAAGATGAGGGATGATGGCTCTACCAGAATCATCAGTCTGCCACATAGACGATTGTTTGTCCTATGTACATAAAAATGAATTTATAAATCTGAGCATGGGAATTCCCACCTCAGCTAGATCATGAAAATAATATGAATATAATGTATTGTATTGTATCTTATTACAAGTCACCTTCCAGTTCGAAAAACCTCGGATCCTCGTGATAAAGCATCTCACCGACATCAGAAAATTTACAACCTCATGCTTTAGGGGGCAACTGTTATAGACATATTTGTACATTGCAACCCTAATCACATATGTCTATAAACCAAGGGCTAATAAACCCCTAAAAGTGTTCTTTCATACCCTAAAAGATCAAGGCCAACTAAATACATCATTTCCTAAAAGTTCTCCCTAAAAAACTGCTCAGAATTGGTCAAAATTGGACCATACAGACTGCTCCATGCTAAGGGTGCAATGCATCTCACCTGTTACACACAAAGGGTGCAATGCATACTAGAAATCCCTTCTGTAGGGTGCGATGAGCGAGAGCAGACAAATGGCAAAGGCAGTTTTCTAGGTGGAAACCCAGAGAATCTTCTAGAAACTGCTCAAATGAAACTTGCCTCTCTGAATTCACCCAGGGATGAGTAAGAGATCATGAAATCTCCAAGTGGAACCAAGAAATATCAGTGAAATGACACTAATCAAAATCCCAGAAGCTGACTCACCCCTACAAATATCTATATATGGATCCCTCATCCTAGAGATTCAGAGGCTGGAATTTTGTATTTTGTAAGGAAGTGTTGTTGGTTTCTCTGTGAAGCATTGTATTGTTGGCTGATCTAGCTTTTCAAGAGGTGAAGAGAGCTTTCATGCTAGGAGGATGGTGCTGGATCAGACAAGTGGGTTGTAATCCTCTCTTCTACTACCTCTATCAATAAAGCTATTTGAGTTTTCCTCCATATAGTTGTATATTTCTAAATCTTGTATTTGTGTATGCATTTGTATGGTTAATGTACATCTGATTCTACATTGTTTATGGTTATAGATCTCTATGCTTTGATGTTATTTTGCGGCTTTGAATCTATAGGTGTTCTTTGAAGCGGGACAAGTGAGAAAGGAGTGGCGAAATCTCTATCAAAGGAGAGAGGAAACAAGCAAGGAGCCAAGCGAAAAACTAAGGTTGGTTCTCTCTGCTTCTCTCTCATCTATCTCTCATAAAGGAAAACACAAGTTACTTTGAATTATTTGTTTCTGAGATAGCTACTCATCATAATGGGACTAGCAGATCTGAGTAGACACTAGTTTTCATGAAAACAACATGATCACGAGGGACAACATGAAAAATATAGTATGTAGGATGAGACATTTCTAGAGAGTCAGTTTAAGGTTCAGGTTGGAGTTATTACAGTTGAGCATCTGGTGTACACAGATACAGATGTATTCAACATGAAATGAGTAGATGCCTTTCAGGAGAATATCATCCATTTCAAGACAAACCTTATGATGTTGAAGTAGAGAGTCTGGACAGTCTAAGACATTGTCTTATAGGAGAATAGGAAAAATGAGGAGTTCATAGAGATATGTGTTGAGTCAGTGGCTAAGTTGTCAAGTGTTGAAGAACGACTCATGTCCCTCACAAGGAAGTAAGAGGAGTACAATTGGGAGTTCTAGAACAACCCTCTACGAGAGGACATAGATAAGGCTTGCAACACTACCAACCCATCTTATACATTTGGGAAAGCAGGGAAAATTTCTCCAAATGGATCAAGTTGAGTGACTGGGTGGAGCAGCATGAGTGGGGCATTGAACAACATCAACATAGTAGACGTGTTCCATGTGCAGGTATTCATCCTTTCCATGGCATGGATTGGCAAGAGATTATGAGTTGGAATTCTATTAATGGGATGATTCCTAGGAGGATACTCTTAGCCAAGGGAATATTGCAGCTTGGGCCTTGTTGAAGCCTCAAAAATCGTTGCCTCAACATGGCAGAAAACCACCCGGTATGGACCTTGGTTGGCAGCTCCTTTTCCAATTGGAGTAGTGGCTCCAACTAGGGATAATGGGACTAGTTTCCCAATCTATTAAATGCTTGTGCTAATGGGGTGATATTGAGGTTTTAAAGTAATGTCTAATCTAAAAGTAATCTACTCTAAAGTAACAATCACATGCAATTTATCCTAATTTAAGCACTATCTGATAATAAATATACCCAGGATTTGAATCGATATATGCGATCTACAATAATGTCTGAAAGAAATTGGTAATAAAGATCATTCAATTGCGATGAGAAGTGAATCTGTTATAAGAATAATCATTTCATATAAAAATTTAGCTGAAAAGATTGTGTTAGATATCTCGCATAAGGAATTATTCATATATTCAACATAAAATAAATATCTTCATCATACACAACTGAAATAATGGCAATCAAGATCTAGACTTTCATACATAAACAATTCGAAAAGAAATAATTGATTAATACACGAGTAGAAAGGATTATGAGATAAAATTACCATTTATAATATGTCCTACTCATATGTTTCAGCAATATTGATCTATCTTCAATCCATTCAACACCATCTAAGAGTACAAAAGTGCAATTTCAGTAGAAGATGTTAAATCAGATAAAAATAAATCTTGTTCCATATATTTCACCAAAACTTCCTCAAAGGCACAAAATTGCATGTTTTGAAGAGAATTTCTGATAAAATTTTGGACCCTTCTCTAAATGCATGAGAGGGGTTTAAATACTAAAACTATAAAACTAAAAATAGTTTATTACAAAAATAGTTGAGGAGGTTTAAACGACCTACCTCAATTTGTGGAAAAATAAAATCAAAATGGAAATAAACAAGGTGACTAACTATCCTACATTTGATCCTTCAGATTGAAATCCATCATGGGCTTCAGCTGTGTTGGTTGGCCAACTTTAGCTTTCAATTGTCCATCAAATGCCGCATTGATTGGTGTTGGCGCCATTTTCTCGATAGAAGTGGTTAGGCATCGCAGGATCATTCATTGGCTGTGAGGCTTGACCAAATGTTTCCAATATGCCTCCAAGTCTAACTTGGTCATTTGCCTTATCACTTCTACTTTTTTTGCTGCTACAAGTTTCCATTGTTGTTCAAGATGTTTCGAATTAGGAAGGAAACCCGGAATGGATTCTGCCACAAGATTGGTACTATGTAAATTTTCATTGATATGTTCTATGGCACTATTTGCTTCCACCACCGCATTTGCTGTTGCTTTTTTTGCCTCTTTAGGTCGAGAATCCCAGCTCGCGAATATAATTACTTTATGTGATTCTTCTAGCTAGGACAGGTTGGCCTTTCTTCCATCTTTTGTATTTTTCCAGGCAATGAAATCGAAGACCTTTTTAAAGATCTCATCGTATTCAAGTCTCATCTCTATGACTTGACTTGTCAGTTTATCGCTTGTTTCGCAATAATATTTCCACTGTGAAATGTTTTGGCATAGTAATTCTTTATGGTGCATCAGCTGGGAGTTAAGGACGAGTGCTTCGGTATTAAACTGATCAATTTTTGGATCAGTCTTTATGTAGATCAGTTATTGCCTACACCTGTGCTTCCTTCTTGGCTAAGCTAGTTCAATGTTCTATTTGCATCTGTTCAAATGCCTATTGAAGCTTGTCCAACTGTATCTCTACCTGTTGGTCGGATTTGACTTGTTGTAATTTTTTCTCAAGTGATGTTATTTTATCTTCCTTTTTGCTAAGCAACATTAGGACTTTTGTTGCTTTGTCCATGGTCACTGTAGCATAAGCACCTGCAAACTACGAGAGTCTAGTAAGGTTGGTGATTCGATCAACAGGCGAGTCCTTCCATAGAACATCCATTGGTTCATTTTTAGGGGTAGTAGAAGCCATAGAGGCCAATTTCATTTTCTTTCTTTTCCTCTTCACCACGGCCTTATCCTATGGGCTATAAAATACATCCAAAGGGGAATTTCTTCAACTCTCAAAATTATTTCAGAAGTGCGGGTAATAGGGATGTGCTCTACCTCTTGTGTATTTGCAATCCCTTCCACTGTAATCTTCAGAGCTATTTTTTGTTGTGGAGTTTGTAACTCTGGCAACTGTTCGTCTATATTGAGACTTTTATTGAAATTGTCTCACTCTTCCTCTAAGTCAATTACAATGGGTTTTATGGGTTGTGTGGAGGTAGTATGGATTTCAGCCTGCTTGCCAGATGAAGCTTCTTCAACTATCTTCTATGTAGATTGTGTTGTATCCTTCACTGACTCCATGCTTCTGATTTTACCATTTTGTGATGACTGTTGCGATTCCTCGATATATTTCTCTTGAGATTCTACTCCAAAATTAGACTTGGAAATTTCTTTGGAGTCACCTTCTATAGTCACACTGGGAGTAGGCTCTCATATTGGTTCAATCAATAATTGGTCCAATGGGACCTTTGCTAGCCTTCTTGTAACTGTAAAATTTCTCCAGATCTTCACGATCAAAAAGTAGTTGTTTCATATGCTTCACCTTTGTGAAGGTGCTTTTCTACAAAAATATGTCATCAAAAGCATCCTCCTCATTACTGAATACCTTTATTTTCACCAGAGTTGTGAAATTCTCGATAGTGTCGAATGGGTCATATTGTTGTCCAGGGAATTTAGGTAATTGCAAAGATAACATGTTCTCTGCTTCTTTGAACGCATGCCATAGGTTGCAAATTCTCCACACTGTATAGGGAATGTAGGCCAGATGGCCTTCTTTGAATCCTTCAATGTCTTGCTCATTCCTCCCTCACTAGTTGTTTGATAGGCTATCTCTCTAGCCATCAATTTAACTAGAACATAGTATGGGAGGACATGGGGGGAGGTGATGTTGCCAAAAACTATGATATATGTAAACATTTCCTCCTCGAACCATCTAGCCACTTGGAGGATGTCAACTTCATCTTCTTGCGAAAACCTGGGGGCATCTTGATTATAAAGCCTGAATAGGGAGCATAACTCCATGGAAAATCTTGAAAAAATATGGTTGAAAATTGGATTCCCACATGTCCTTGTGGTATATGTTAATGGGAATTGGATTTCAAATAGTCCATTTCCATCCCATGATAGAGAATTTTGAACTAAAACAAATAGCATCCATGACATAGGCACTCATAAAAAATGGATGGTAAACCCTCGAAGCAACACTTCTTCTCCTTCTATACGGGATAATTGTTTTTGCTAAATTGTCACACAAAATTTGTGCCCAATTCATTACAGTTGTGTTAATAGCTTCATTTATTAACAACAACCACTCTGGGCAGAAGTTAGTACTATCGGGCCTGCCAAATAGTCTACATAACATGGCCACTACAAAACTATAAGGGGGAAAACAGACGAAGTAGTGTACATAGCATTTTTGTCCTTCTTGATTTTCTCTTCATTATTCGACCAGGCGCAGGTGTAGTCTCTTGGGTCATCGTTCTTTTTGGCAAACTTCTCCACGAATCGCTTGTTGTAGATGACTTATGGATCTGGTAGGTGATACATAAGCCATAGGTTGTCTGGGCTAAGAGATCCCATAACCCCTTGGTTTCTTGTCTTGAATTCTCTATTTGAGATGGCATCTTCATCGATAGCCCATTTTACCATGTCAGTATAAGGGATTATCTTCGGCCAAGCAGCTATGCAATGCAAAAATGAGCATGTTGTCTCTAGCATGAAAGCGTCTGAGGTATCACATCTGTCAACTGTAACTTTTGTATCCATAATCATTGGTTGTTCCTCCTCCAGTTTGTTATACATAGCCTCCCATGTAGATGTTCCTCCCTCTCTGATACATGTGGTATCTATAAATAGGGGATTCATCTCTGACTTCTCAGAGGTGATAGCCTTGTCTCTCTTCACAATTGTTCTCAGCACTTTGCTCTATGGATTTTTCCTGAAAGTGAAGAACAACAGCTATCGGATACAAAGATGAGTGTAAAAATGAAATAATGCAAATAACTTGTAAAGGTGGTAAAAGGAGTTTAATTTTAATGCATGTAAGAAGATATCATATCGAGCTAAATGGCTTTTCTCACATGAATCCAGTTATTTCCCACTAAATGCCTACTCATGATTCGTTATCCATTAGTTTTAATGCTCATAAATGTTTGCATCATAAAACGGGAAGAAAGCTTCTAGGGTGGCAAGCCATTGTACTACAATGATAGCGATTGTGCGATTTGCGAAGCAATATCGCAGATCACAATATCACAATATGTTCCTTTTTCATTTCTTAACTCTTGTCGTGTTTCTGCGAGATGCAAGATCCGATTCGTTCATTAGTTGTTTAAGACGTATCTAATTTCTAGGTTTATCCTATGTAGACCTTTTTACTATATGGTGGACTCAAAACATTTTATTATGATATTTTAAGGTGTGGGTCTAGATGCTAATCACATTTTGCAATATCGGTTTGTGGTAAGTACAAGGTGTTTGTTTGAATGCCCTAAATGAAATGTGATAAACATCACAATGCCATCACAGTTTCACATCTCGTATATTTCACAATATCATTTTAAAAGTGGGTCCTTTATAAGTGGTGATATGTGATGCGAGCTTTAAGCTTGAAAAAGCTTAAGGCCTTATGTTTACGTCAAATGTTATTATAGTTTCGAGCATAGAGTCCTTACTTAATTATTTTTCTTGATTTTGGAAGGTTAGAAAGGTCCTTTGGTGGGTTTTAGTCATGCTATATACGAAAAGGTAAGTATTTGGTAGTTTCCTAAAAAAAGGCTTTGATTGTTATCTTTTCTTTATTCCAAGAAATAAAAGAAATGCCTAAATGCTAAGTTTTGTTTTTTGAATATATTTTTTGAAGGGTCCCCATTTATTAGCGTAATATTAACTACTATCGTTAATAAATGGGGGGTTGTTGAATATCACAACAATTGGCGATTCACTTGGAAGAACCAGTTATCTCTAAGAATTTTTTGAAATTTCTGAACTTCCAAAATAAAGATAGTTTTGAAAATAAAATAAATTACATGGAATGTAAGGTAAGTAATACTGCTCTTTTTTAATAAAACAATCATCTACCTAACTACTGTTCTTTTGATTATTCTATTCTTATAAAAAATAACTTTGTCTACATCAATCTTCACTTGGTCTTTTAAAGATAAAAGCAAGAAGTCTCTCCCCCAGATCAGTTTTATACTCACTTGTCATAGGTAGAGCCTCTGCTGCTAGCAGGCATTCATAGCCTCGATGGAATTACCTTTTAACCATCAATGATCCAGTATCCCACTTAAATCAGAATGCAATTTTAAAGATAGGCTCGTAAGTATACTTATTGCTTTCTTTCTTTTTTGAAGTAATTCATTGTTGCTTTAGCTCTTCATCTTTTGTTCCTTAAAGGACAATATCTTGGTTTGGTGACCAATATTAACAATGTCATTCACTTGATTTGTAACTTAACTAAACAAGATGGCTCGTGATGAGACCCCTTGTCTTCTGATTAATATAATCTTAAGCCATTACCCTGTTTTGATATGCAGTGTTGGTAATATCAGTTAGTTATAATCTTATGGTCATGGTAAGCCGACTCTCGATGAGACCTCTTATCCTTCAAGTCTAAGTATATTTTATAATTACACCTATAAATGAAAGTTGATTAAGTGGGGAGGATCATTGGCTCGCTAAGAGCTACTGGATGACAATTGTAGAGTTTTTAAGATTCCTTTTTGGAGAGGAACTTTTCTTTGTTATAGATACTTTTATAGACTGATGTAAAGGAGCAATTTCTCTCTTAAAGCTAAGTTTCATAAAAAATCAGATAATGAAGGAGAAAAATGGAAAACTTAAGAGAAATCAAACTTAACTATACATTTCATATGTGAAGATTACTTTCATAAAAATCTTTACTTATACAAGTGAAAAGTCAAAAAAAAAAGAGACTATCCTTTGTAAAACCAAAAGTAAATGCTTTTGAATTGGTATTATTATTTCTAAAGGAAAATTTTGACTAAAGGCAATAATATATAGTGAACAGAAGAGATCATCTTCTATGGAAAGTATTTCTCTAGAACCTGTCCATTAACAGGTAGAGATTCTCTCATACCTGATAAATCTTGTAGTAGAAAAGTTGATGGGCCTAATTGTTCCACAATCTAAAACGGGCCAAGCCACATTTGTTGGAACTTGGTATGCTTACCTTTATCTTCATGGAATTTATCCCATTTTAATACTAGGTCTCCGAGTTGAAAATATTTTGAAGCTACAAAATTTGAATGAAAGGAGGCTTTGACTAACTACTGATGATGTGCATGCGTGGTCCTCGATTTTTCCTTTTCCTCTTCAAGCTTAAGAATTTGTAATTGTCAGGGAGGAAGGAGTTTCTCCAATGAATTGAACTAAGGCTAAGGATGGAATAACTATATTTGTTGGTAAAATTGCATCTTTCTCATAGACCAAATTAAATGGAGAAATGCCAATGGAGGCTTTTTGAGTTATTCAATTTTCCCATAGAGCGAACATCAAAGACTTATGCCAGTTCTTTTGGCCTTGGGAAACAACTCATTTAATAATCCTAACAAGATTTTTGTTTCTGGATTCGGCTAATCCATTTCCTTGCAGATAGTAATTGGTCGAATACTTGAGCTTAAAACCTCTTTTACGAGCAAATTTCCTCATAACATTGCCTGAAAAATAAGATGATTTATCAAACATTGAAGCAGATGGTAAGCTAAATCTGGTGATGATAAATTGATCTATGAATTCAATAATATTTTATGAATTGACTATATTGAGTGGAATTTTTTCTACCCATTTGGTGATATTAGTTGCTATAAGGATGTACCTGTTCTTTAAAAGAATGAGGAACGATCTCACCTATTACGTCCAATCCCCATAGTTCAAATGGTTGGTCAATGTTGATGTGTTGTAATAGTAGCATGGGTTTTCTTTGTCTTCCAGTAGTTGTTTGACAAATATTGCATCTCCTTACATAACTGTGTGCATCTTTGAACAATGTTGGCCAATAATAGCCGACATGTAGGATTTTATGTGTTGTGTTATCATCTCCAAAGCGGCCATCAACTGGTCCATCATGATGCTATTGCAACACCTTCTCGGCCTTAGATTTTTCAAGACATCTAAGTAAAATAGAATCATAGTTTATTCGGAAAAGCACATTGTTGACAATTTGATATTCCCTAAATTTTATTCTTAAGGCTCATTTCTTTTGTAATTTAATTGGGTTGTGCATATCCGTTTTTCAAGTAAAATATGATATTAGCATACCTTGATTCTGTGTCATTGAGACTTACCTCATAGACTTGTATATCATCACCTGAATGTTGCAACTCTGATAGATTCGATGCTCCTGCTAACATCTTGCAAAAACCTTGACCTCTTACAATTTTAGCTGGTTTAAGTTCTATGTCATATTCTTGCAGGGTTGTCACCCAATTTTCTCTATTTTCTCCTACGTCCCTTTGTATTAAAAGATTTCTCACTGTTGAGAATGGTACTATAACTTTAGTGTGGGTTTTGAGGAGAAAATGTCTAAAGTGTTTTATATATTTGAAAACAACAAAAACTTGTTTTTCAACATCTGATTAATTTAATCCAGCTCCTTGCAAATTGGAGCTAAAGAAAGAGATTGAAGCTTTAGCTTATCTTGATTTACTTGTGTCAATATGGCCACATATGATTTCTTAGAAGCGAAATTATACAAAATGAAATGATTGGAAAAATTGGGGGTTGCTAGAGATGGGGCGTTTATTATTGCTTGTTTTATCAATCTAAAAGCTTCATGTTCCAAATGTCCCCATTTAAACATAAATTTTTTCTTTATCATGGATTGAAGAGGTAAAACAATTCTCGAGAAGTCAAGAACAAATATTTTAACAAAATTTATTTGACCTGGGAAAGATAACATTGATTTCTTGTTGTGTGGTAAAGGTATTTCAGAAATTTCTCTAATTTTGTCAGGGTCGTTATGAATTCCTGCTTTAGAGACAATGAATCCAAGGAGATTGCGTTCACTTAATGGGAAAAAATACTTTTTGGGGTTTAGAGAAATTCCATACCTTTTGCAACATTCAAAGATTTGTTTTAAATCTCTTAGATGATTACAATGATTACTGCATTTTTTGGAGTATATTGTTATATCATCCAAGTAGATCATTATTGATTTATTTACTAAACATTTGGAGGCTATATCCACAGCTCTCTGGAAAGTAGCAACGACATTGATCAGTCCAAATGGCATATTTCGATAAGCGTAGGTGCCCCACTTTGTCCTTAACATAGTTTTCAGCTGATCATCTAGATGTACTAAGATTTGATTATAACCTGAGAATCCATCAAGGAAAGACATTAGCTCAGAGCCTGCTACTAATTGCAAAATATGTTCCATATGAGGTAAAGGGAAATTGTCCTTTTGGCAAGCTTTATTGAGGTTGCAAAAATATATGCATATCTAAATATCGTCGTTCTTTTTTCTGACTCGAACAATATTGGAAACCCATCGGGAGTGTGTGACAGGAAAAATAATTTTGGCTTTGAGTACTTTATTCAACTCAGATTTAATTTGCCTTTCTAAATGAGGATGGATCTTCCTCGATTTCTGTTTAAAAGGTCTTTCATCAGATATCATGGGAATAGTATGTTGAATAATAGAGGTGTCGTATGTCTTGAGATATTCATAGTTCCATGCAAAGACATTCTTGTATCTCTTCAACAAATATATAAAAGATTCTTTTTCATCTGATGAAAGACGGAGACCTAAGTTAATATTTTGAGGTTTTAAATCAGTCCCAAGATTGATCAATTCAAACCTCAGAGTTGAAATCTGAAGTTTTGAATTGGTAGATCGTTTAAATCTGTCTTTAAGGTCATATAAAGCTTCCAACTTAACTAAAGATTTTAGTATAACATTAATGATTGTTTCTTGTTTAAGCTAGTTATCATGTTGGTATTCATCAAATATCTGGTCATCGTAAGAGCCTTCTGAGGTCAAGAAGCTCATGATATCTGGATCATTATTAAGGACTCTCTATTTTGTGATATTGTCAGGAATAGAAGGCCTAAAAATTAATTCAATGGAAAATCGATCTGGGTTGTAATCTTCTGGAGGGATGAGCTTGGAAGCGACATTAGCTAGAATATTGTCACTAGCACTTTGGAGTCTTGGGATAAGGGAAATATTGAACGTGGTAAAGTGGAGAGTCAGACCTTGGATTAGTGACTAATAATGCTTCAAGCATCCTCATAAATAGTGTATAGTGTTTCACACCTATTTTATGACAATATCTGAATCTCCGAATACTTGGAGGTATTTAACGTTAAGACCAATCGCCTTATATAGACCTTGAACTAGAGCCTCATATTTAGTGGTGTTTTTGGTGCAATTAAATTCAAGCTTGCATGCTAGCATAGTCTTTTCCCTGTCTGGGCTGACTAAGATGAAGCCTGCTCATGCCCCATCATTCGATTTAGATCCATCAAAAGATAATTTCCAAAATAAAGATTTAACTGCAGGTTTATCTACAAAATTTACACATTTAGAATCTGTTTGAGAAAAAATTTCAACTTGAGATACAACATAATTTTCTAAGAAAGGTGAAGTATGAGCATTGAAATTTACTAGAAATGATTCTACAAAAAAAAATTCGATGATATTGTTGCTATATGCCACTGGTTCATTTTCTCCTTCTAATTCTGTTACTATGAATTTTTTATGTTTCTCGCAATTAACTCTTATTTGTTTTGGTTTACCATTATAGGGAAGCCACAAGTGAGACAATTTAGTTGCAAAATAACCATGAAGTTTCTTTGACCAGTCTCTACTAAGGATTAAGCCATAGAACTCAAGAATGTCAACTACAAGTATGTCGATGACTTAGCAAACTTTAGGGTTCGATTAAAGTCTGATGGTTACTTTGTTAAGTTCCCCAACGAATTTGACTTGAGAGTGATCTAACTAAACTATTCGTACAACAGATTTTTGAGGTTGAACATTCAACTTGTCAAAAACTATTTTGGGAAAGATGTTAGATGAAGCTCCAGAATCGACTAGACAATTGTGTGGGCAAGATGTTAGATGAAGCTCTGGAATCAACTAGACAATTGTGTAAGTTTTTGTTAAAGACTTCAAAAGTAATGAGAAATGGCGGAGTGTGGGATTTTGAACTTCCCCCAATTAAAGCTATATCAGTTGGATCAATCTTATTCAAAGAAGCACTAGGGCATCTTCCCATTTCTTGGGCATCTCGTGAGATCGCCGCAGCAAGAAGCGATGCAATAGGTACTTCATTAAATTCTTTGAGAAGTAACTTCTGATGATGTTTCAATTTACTAAGCTCATGAAATGTGATGTTTTCCCTTGTCTTCTTCATATCATCAATAATACTATATTCCATTTCATTAGAAACTGTCAAAGTTTTATATGAGGGGGAAGGATCCAATTGAGTAGGTGTAGTTTGAGGGGATTTTGTTACAGATTTTTTAGCTATTGCTTTATCCCTAGGGGGTAGCATTGAAGCCTTCTGTTTTGGATTTGTTTGTGACATTTCAATGGGATTTTTACATTGGGTAGCGACAGGTAATGCTTCTTGAGTTTCTTCATTGGGAAGTATAAAATTCCACATCCCTTGTAATTCTACTACTTCCTCATCATTCGTTTGTTCTTCATTTGTTGAAATTTCATCCTCCTTTCCATTTGATTCAACATTTGATATGGAATTTGGGGGTTTAGGATTAACAGGGGAATTCCTTTTAAATGATCTAAAATGTTTCTTAGAGGAAGTCTCTGCTACCTATTTTTTGATATCAACCATTTTGTTAGACATGGTCTTGAGGACTTTCTGTAACCCTTCAAGATCAAAAGGATCTTTTGGTGGTTTCTTCTTAGAGACATCTCTGAAGGTTACCTTCTTATATCTCCATTCTTCTAATGTGTTTTTTTTTTTCCATAGCTAGAATGCATTTTTCCACAGCTATTGCCTCTTTCATATTTTCTTCCAAAGTTGGTTTGGCATCTCTATCAAAAAAGATAGCTATGTTTGATGGAAGCAGAGATGGACCACTCATTTTGGTCCTCATCGCTAGGCTTGGATGCTGTTGGTATCTTATTCAATAATTTATTGAAGTGAGAGTTGAAGTCCTTAATTGGTTCTCTTGGCTCAACTTTCAAATTGGACAAATCATGGATTAGGGTAGTCGTAGATCTATCATCTCCAAATTTAGTTAAAAATTTCTCTTGAAAAGCATCCCAAATGTTAATAGAACCTAATGGTAATGAAAATTACCATGATCTCATTGCTCCCTGCAAAGTATATGGGAATAATCTTACAACTACGTCTTCTTCCTCTACTTCATTCAAGTTAATGGACAACATAACATTATTTATATGTTCCTCAGCTAATAGGCCATTATTAGGATTGAATTTGGGCAACAATTTCTCTGGGTGTGCTGGTAATTGATGTAAAATTCTAGCCATCCTAATGGCCCCTAGATTTGTCCATGGCCTTGGAGGATTCTGTGCCATTATTGGTATGTGGGTAGGGAAGTTGTAGCAGTAGTGTTTTAATGTGATTGGGTAGAGGAAGTTGTAGCTCATGTACCTTTGTGAATCACGATCTGGAGCGGTGAGGTGGATGATTGATCTTCTGACGGTATAGATAGAATGAATGAAGATGATGATAGAACCTCACTGTGAGATTCAGATGGTGTTTTCTTAGATCTCTTTCGGCTTGGTAGGGGAAATTTGAAGAAAGGATTCTGAACTTTTCGCTCTGTGCTCTAGTTAACCGTTTAGATGGAGTGAACTGAGATGTAACACTATCCTGGGATAACTCAGATTCTTCTTGAGATAGTGAAATCCCTTGTAATTTATGAATCAAAGCTTGAACTTCAAGGGCTTCAGTAAAAGAAGAATGATCTAGTTTGTTTGGGATTTCAACAACGGGTTGTATAATATTTTGTGCAACTTCTCGCTTAGGATCAGGGGATTTGGAAGACTTTAGAGAAATTGAAGGTGAGGGTGAGGGAATTTACTCTTAGAATGGTTTGTTAATTTCAATTTACTTTCCATTCATAGTCAGGGCCTCCTTCTAGCGCCAAAATGTTGAAGCCTCAAAAATCGTTGCCACAACATGGGGAAAACCACCCAATCTGGACCTTGGTTGGAAACTCCTTTTTCGTTTGGAGTAGTGGATTCAACTAGAGATAATGGGACCAATTTCCCAATCTATTAAATGCTTGTGCTAATTGGGTGATATTGAGGTTTTAGAGTAATGTATAAGCTAAAAGTAATGTAATATAAGCTAACAATCACATGAATTTTATCCTAGTTTAAACACTATCTAATTATAAATATACCCAGGATTTGAATCGATATATGCGATCTACAATAATGTGTGAAAGAAATTAGTAATAAAGATCATTCAATTGCGACGAGAAGTGAATCTATTTTAACAATAATCATTTCATATAAAAAGTTAGCCGAAATGATTGATAAGGAATTATTCATATATTCAGCGTAAAATAAAGATCATCACCATACAAAAGTGCAATCATGGCAATCAAGATCTAGACTTTCATACATAAACAATTCAAAAATAAATAATTGCTTAATACATGAGTAAAAATGATTACGAGATAAAATTACTGTTTACAATATGTCCTACTCATATGATTCAACAATATTGATCTATCTTCATTCCATTCAACACCATCTAAGAGTACAAAAGTGCAATTTCAGTAGAAGATGCTAAATCATATAAAAATAAATCTTGTTCCACATACTCACTAGAACTTCCTCAAACGGACAGAAGTGCATGTTTTGAAGAGAGTTTCTAATAAAATTCTAGACCCCTCTCTAAATGGATGAGAGGGGTTTAAATACTAAAACTATAGAACTAAAAATATATTATTACAAAAATAGTTGAGGAGGTTTAAATGACGTTCCTCAATTTGTGCAAAAATAAAATCAAAATGGAAATAAACAAAAGGTGACTAATTATACTGCATTTGATCCTTCAGATCGCAAATATCCATCATGGGCTTCAGTTGCGTTGGTTGGCTAACTTCAGCTTTCAACTATCTAGCGAATATGGCATTAATCAATGCTGGCGCCATTTTATTGGTAGAAGTGGTTAGGCATTGCCAGGTCATCCATTGGATGTGAGGCTTGACCAAATGTTTCCAATATGCCTCCCAATCTAACTTGGTCGTTTGCCTTATCACTTCTAGTTTTTCTACTGCTGCAAGTTTCTATTATTGTTCAAGTTGTTTCGAATTAGGAAGGAAACCCAGAATGGATTCTACCACAAGATTGGTACCATGCAAATTTTCATTGATATTTTCTATGACATTTTTTGTTGTAGCCACCGCATCTACAATTTCCTTTTCTTCTTCTTTAAGCTGAGAATCCCAGCTCGTGAATAGAATTTCTTTATGCGATTCTTCTATCTTGGGCGGCTCAACCTTTCTCCCATCTTCTGTATTTTTCCAGGTGATGAAATCAGAGACCTTTTTAAAGATCTCATCATATTCAAGTCTCATCTCTATGACTTGACTTGTTAGTTTATCACTTGTTTCGCAAAAATATTTCCATTGTGAAATCTTCTGGCACAGTAATTATTTCTGGTGCATCAGCTGAGAGTTAAGTCCGAGTGCTTTGCTAAATAAACTGATCAATTTTTGCATCGTCTTTATGTAGATCAGTTATTGCCTGCACCTTTGTTTCCTTCTCAACTAAGCGGGTTCGATGTTCTATTTGCATCTGTTCAAATAATTGTTGAAGCTTGGCCAACTATATCTCTACCTACTGGTCAGATTTGACTTGTTGTAATTGTTTCTCAACCGACGTTATTTTATCTTCCTTTTCACTAAGTAACATTTGGATTTCTGTTGCGTTTTCCATGGTCATTGTAGCATAAGCACCTACAAACTATAAGAGTCTAGTAAGGCTGTCAGATGGATCAACATGCAAGTCCTTCCATAGAACATCCATTGGTTCACTTTTATGGGTAGTAGCAGCTATAGAGTCCAATTTCCGTTTCCTTCTTTGCCTTTTCACCACGACCTTATGTTGTGGGCTATAAAATACATCCAGAGGGGGAATTTCTTCAATTCTCAAAATTATTTCGGAAGTGGGGGTAACAGGGATGTGCTCTACCTCTTGTATATTTGTAGTCCCTTCCACTGTAATCTCCAGAGCTATTTTCTATTGTGGAGTTTGCAACTCTAGCACCTGTTCCTCTATGTTGAGACTTTTATTGAAATTGTCCACTCTTCCTCTAAGTCGATTACCATGGGTTTTATTAGCTATGTGGAGGTAGTAGGGATTTCATCCTGCTTGCTAGTTGAAGCTTCTTTATCTATCTTCTATGTAGATTGGGTTGTATCCTTCACTGACTCCATGCTTCTGCTTTTCCCATTTTGTGATGACTGTTGTGATTCCCCGATAGATTTCTCTTGAGATTCTGCTCTAGAATTGGACTTGGAAATTTCTTTGGAGCCACCTTCTATAGTCACACTAGGAGTAGGCTCCCTTATTGGTTCAATCAATAATTGGTCCAATGGAACCTTTGCTAGCCTTATTTCTCTATAACTGTAAAATTTTTCTAGATGTTCACAGTCAAAAATTAGTTCTGCCATATGCTTCACCTCTGTGAAGGTGTTTTTATGCAAAAAGATGTCATCAAAAACATCCTCCTCATTGCTGAATACTTTTATTTTCACCAGAGAGGTGAAATTCTCAACAGTGCCAAACAGGTCATATTGTCGTCCAAGGAATTTAGGTAATTGTAGAGATATCATGTTCTCTACTTCTTTGAACGCATGCCCTAGGTCATGTAATGCAAATGCTCTGCACTGTATAGGGAATGTAGGCCAGATGGCCTTCTTTGAATCTTTCAATGTCTTTCTCATTCCTCCCTCACTAGCTATTTGATAGGCTATCTCTCTAGCCATCAATTTTATCTCGAACATAGTATGGGAGTACATCGGGGGAGGTGATGCCGCCAAAAATTCTAATATATGTAAATGTTTCCTCCTTGAACCATCTAACCACCGGGAGGATGTCAACATCAGCTTCTTGGGAAAACCTAGGGGCATCTCGCTTATAAAGCCACTTGTGAATAGGGAGCATAACTCCATGGCAAATCTTGTAAAAATGTGGTTGAAAATTGGATTCCCACATGTCCTTGTGGTATATGTGAATGGGAAGCGGATTTCGAATAGTCCATTTCCATCCCATGATAGGTAATTTCGAACTAAAAAAAATAGCATCCATGACATAGGCACTCATGAAAAATGAAGGGTAAACCCTCGAAGCAACACTTCTTCTCCTTATATACTCAATAATTGTTTTTGCTAATTTGTCAGACAAAATTTGTGCCCAATTCATTACAGTTGCATTAACAACTGCATCTATTAACGGAAACCACTCTGGGGAGAACTTAGTAATATCAGACCTCCCAAATAGTCTACATAACATGGTCGCTACAAAACTATAAGGGGGACAAACAGATGAAGTAGCCTACATAGCATTTTTGTCTTTCTTGATTTTATCTTCATTATTCGACCAGGCATGGGTGTAGTCCGCTGGGTCGTTGTTCTCTTTGGAAAACTTCTCCACAAATTGCTTGTTGTAGATAACTTGTTGCTATGGTAGGTGATACATAAGCCGTAGGTTTTCTGGGATAAAAGATCCCATAACCCCTTGGCTTCTTGTCTTGAATTCTCTGTCTGAGATGTTGGCTTCATCGATAACCCATTTTACCATGTTGGTATAAGGGATTATCTTTGGTCGAGCGGCTATGCAGTGCAAAAATGACCTTTCCTTCTCTAGCATGGAAGCATATGAGGAATCACATCTGTCAACTATAACTTTTGTTTCCATAATCCTCGGCTACTCCTCCTCCAGTATGTTATACATAGCTTCCCATGTACAGGTTCCTCCCTCTCTAATACATGTGGTATCTGTAAACAAGGGAGTCATCTTTGACTTCTCACAGGCGATAGCTTTGCCTTTCTTCACCATTGTTCTCAATGCTTTGCTATGTGGATTTTTCTTGAAAGTGAATAACAACAGATATCGGATACAAAGATGAACTTAAAAATGAAATAATGCAGATATCTTGTAAAGGTGGTAAAAGGAGTTTTATTTTAACACACGTAAGAAGATATCATATCAAGCTAAATGAATTTTCACACATAAATGCAGTTGTTTCCAACTAAATTCCCACTAATGACTCGTTATTCATTAGTTTTAATGCTCATAAATGTTTGAATTGTAAAACAGGAAGAAATCTTCTAGGGTGGCGAGCCATTGTACTGTGATGATAGTGATTGTGTGATTTGCGAAGCAATATCGCAGATCGCAATATTGCAATATGTCCCTTTTACCTTTCTTACCTCCTGCCATGTTTCTCTGAGATGCGACATGCGAGCCATTTGTTTGTTGTTTCAAACGTAGCTAATTGCTAGGTTTATCCTATGTAAAAGACCTTTTTACTATATGGCGGACTCAAAACATTTTCTTATGATATTTTAAGGTGTGGGTCGAGGTGCTAATCACATTTTCAATATCAGTTGGTGGTAAGTACAAGGTGTTTGTTTGAATGCCTGAAGTGCGATGCGAGAAAGGTCACAATGCCATTGCAATTTCGCATCTCGCATGTTTCACAATATTGTTTTGAAAGTGGGTCCTTTATAAGTGGTGATATGTGATGCGAGACTTAAGCTTGAAAAAGCTTAAGGACTTTTGCTTATGTTGGATTTTATGATAGTTTCGAGCATAAAGTCCTTACTTAATCAATTTTCTTGATTTTGGAGGGTTAGAAAGGTCCTTTGGTGAGTTTTAGTCATGCTATATATGAAAAGGTAAGTATTTTGTAGTTTCCTATAAAAAGGTTTTGATTGTTATCTTTGATTTATTCCAAAAAATAAAAGAAATGCCTAAATGCTAAGTTTTGTTTTTTGGATAGATTTTTTGAAGGGTCCCCATTCATTAACATAATATTAACTGCTATCATTAATAAATGGGGGGTTGTTGAATACCACAGCAGGCCCTTAAGTAAAATTAGTGATGGAGGGATGACATGGTATCATAACCCGTTGGTCCCAAGACTTAGACGACATTGGGATCTAGAAGAATCTATTAGGGGTAGAAATGAGCAAAATTTTGTTTGGGATACAAGTGAATTTATCAAGGGAGGGATTGGCAAAAGGATTGTATGGGATCTTGGTGTCAATGTAAAAATGATTATGTTGTGGATAGAAGTGGATTAATTAAGGGAAAGTAGCCTTTGGGAGGGAGGATTTGTAATATTCCTCCTTTTGTTCATATGGAAAAAGTAGACAGTCTTCCCATGGTATTTACTATGGTGTTTTCCCATGGTATCGACCCATGGTACTTACCTTCTTTTTTTGATGGAAAACAATAAAATAAGGCTTATAGAGATTCCATCCAGCGTTTAAAAGGGAATATAATATAAGCATTTGGGGCATACTAAGTTTGTCTATCGTATTATGTTTTTTTTTAGAACATGGCATGGCGAGTTCTAGCTTGATCATGGGATGAAAACCCTGTGGTGAATTTGACTGGTGGATCCATTAAGGGTCCATGATTGTGCTTTAGTATCTTTAATTTCTCTGATGATGGGAAAACATACATGCTATAGGCAAAGGCTTTAGCATGTCTTATGTGGCCATGTAACTTTGTTTTCAGTTATTTACATAAATAAGAGGCTACATTCTCAGATATGTTTGTGTTTGGTATTTTTACTGCAAGAATTTTATTAGAACACCTAGAGTCTAGCAAATCTGTTAAAGTTGTTGATGTTTGGGATATTACAAAATCAAAGTCTCAAACTCAAAAGTACTTGGGGAGAGAATACCTTTCCAATTAAGGATATGTAATTTAGTACTAATTCCATGTGCCTATTTTTGACAAAACAATTAATAAACAACTCTTATGCACTTATATTATTCATTTAGGTAGTTGACATGTAGAAATATTTGATGTTGAAACTAGATCTAGCACAGCGTTTTCGACATAGTAGAAACAAAGGAGGGATGAAATCGGGGTTTTCATCATCAAATACTAGTAGTGAGCTTCCCTACAATCTTTTTGGTTATGACATTGTTTTTTGTGGTAGAGTATTAGGAGGCATAAGATTATTTTTAGATCTATGGGCATATATAAAATCAAAATTTGTTTCTGACAACAAAATACTCACTTGTTGAATTTACAAGGATTTTTTCTTCAAAAAATGATCAACCTCATCCTGAATTAGTGTTGCAAGGTTACATCTCAATGTTTTCTAGGCAATCCAATTCTAATCAACCAAGATTTCAATATTCCTCCAAAATGGTTTGGTGGTATTATGCTCTATTGTAGGGAAATGTGCTAATGTGGTGATTTAGAATGATAGCTTCATCTACAATAGAAACTATGAGAACATGGAACCATCACGTTATACCTTTATGAATATCGAAACTAGAAGGGTGAACTACATGTTCAGTGTGTAGGAAAAAAGAGGATAACTTTTTATAATATATTTTATGGAGTTTCTTTTGAATACAATAATATTATATTATATTATTTATTATTGAGTCAACTATGATCTTGATATTATAGATATTGATGGAAATAGTCATAATGCATGTGATGTATTGTACAGTCAAATAAGGAGAATCAAAATTTGGATTAAAAAGGCTTAAGTTAGACTTCTCTATATGCTGATGGTGAAGATATCTGATCCAGGTGGATGTTGGTGGCCACCCACCTATCCCATTTGGACCCCCACAACATTTTCTTTTATTTTTTCAATTTCCTTAATTATAGCACAGTTTACTATTTTTAGCAGTTTTTCGGGTCCTAAACTTCCGGAGCTGTTTTGAGGCCCTAAACGACGTGTTTTGGGAAATGTACCGCGAGCACTTTTTCTCTCAAAAAAATGTCTTTTTCGTCGTAGTCCTTAGAGAAATCTTTCCAATAGGCTATCATGCACGTAAAACGGAGATAATACGACCAATTCGCGGCCCTGGGAAGTTGATGTACCAACTTACCCGAAAACGGGGCCCACAATTTGGCGTTTCATCTTCTAGGGTTAGGTTTTGGAATGTGAAGGGTTTTCCATTGTTTCTCAACAATAAATAGGCCTTCGCGCCTCATTGTAACACAGTTCAGAATAGTTCAGAGGCATGTAGCCGCCACATCTCTTCTCAGAGATAAGCTACCGTCGCCCTAGATGGTTGATTTCTATTTCTGATTGTAAGCATATTTCAGTATTTTCCATTAATGAAATGAAGTATTATTTCCGCTGCATCTTTGTGTACATGGTTATCTCTGTATTTTGTTGCGTTTTGTTTAAATTCAGATCAATATCGCTTTAAATTATATGTGAAATAAATTAGCAACACAAGATCATGTGAGAGCTAGTTGAGGGTTTCCAAAATATCACAAATGTTCACCCAATGAAGGCCATTACAAACTCACTTAACAAGTTCCAGTTTCAAGGACTATCATTGATATAGGGTGTGGAATTGTTTGTAAGGGATCTTATCTGCTAAAAAGGAATATATTACCATGACATTTACTCAAATGGATTCACATGCATATTCTCATCAAGGATATAAAATATACTCAATAGAAGAAACTTAATTTGCCATAAATTTCTCATATGAATGACTCAAGATAGGCGAGGGAGTTTTTGGTGCAATCTACAAGGGAAACCTCCAACATATGACAATGGCCATGAATGTTCTTATAAGTGAAACAACTCAAGGAATACAACAACAAATTCAACAAGAGATTGAGGTTTTAAGCCATATTCTTTACTCAAATCTTCTAGTTTTTCTTGGAGCTTGTCTTGAGCATGGGTGTTTGGTCTATGAATATATAGATAATGTTAGGCTAGAAGATTGCTCATACTGTAAAGGAAAAAGTACTTAATTGTCATGGTTTTCAAGCTATGTTGTTGCTTGGGAGGTGGCATTTTCATGATTTTCCTTCATAGTGCCAATCCAAAGTTGATTGTTCATCATGACTTGAAACCTACTACTATCATGCTTGACCATAATTTTATTAGCAAGATTGTTGATGTGGGTTTTGCTAGGCTTTTGCCTACAAAAACCATGACCATGGTAACAAAATACAAAGTCACCATCTCTATAGACATGTTTTGTTACATTGATCCAAAGAAAGTAAAGGACTGGTATCTATGTTCCCATATATGATTTCTATGCTATGGGAAATTATTTTTGTAGATAGAAAACACCCATCGCTTTGATACATGTAGTTATAAGAGGAATTAAAAATGACTCATTTCAACAAATTCTGGACAGTAATGTTGGACATTTTCCTCTTAAGGAGTTGAAAACTAGTGTGTCAATTCGAGTTCAATGTTTGCTAATGCCAAACCCCTAAAATGTCTTCTAGGGATGACGATTATGATATTATAGGATGTGATAGCTTTCAAATAACTATAATGAAAATAAGTTGAAGCAATGATTTAGATAGCATTTTTGTGTGAATAGACCTCACGAGAAGATAAACCCAAAATGACAGAAATTGTTCACATATTAGAAGAAGTGGTAGAAAAATTGAAGTCAAAAGGGAAGAAGTGCTATGTAACATCTAACAAGCATAGGTAGTAGAGCTTGCCTTATTTAAAGGTCAATTGACTTATTTTCAGGAGACACGAACATGATAGTTCCAAGTTTTAAGGAATATATTAGGCAATAGGCAAAAACAACAAATCTAAAGGTAGAGGATCAGTCAATTGTAAGTCCTTTTTTCCAAAATTGGGTGAAGATTAGCAAACAAAGGATTATTTCCATATTTGAAGGAATTCGACTCTAGAAGCTCTAAATTTCCTACGACAAATCAAATATTGTTTTTATTGTTAGTTTATTATTAAATCTTTAAATCCTAAAGGATAGTAAATATTGGTATCTTTGTATTTTTTTTATAAATATACTTGGAGTTTTGGAAAACCATACACATGTTCAGTTAAATTCGGGAATATCTACAATAGTGGTCATATTTTGTCGAAGTTTTGAATCCCAAAGGGGATCCATCATCAGGATCACAAAATCTGAAACATCGACAAAATATGATCACTATTATGGATATTATGGAATTTAACTCACCAAACCATACACTTGTTTTTCAGCAACAACCTAATGCTACTAGGGTTTTAATTAAATTATTTTGGCTTCATTTTGTTTCATGTGAGTTCTTATTGTTTTCCATAATTTTTCTCCCTCGTATATTTTGATATTATGTGGATAACTAGGCAATGCTAGGCTAAGTATCATCCTCCCTTACATCCCCTACAAAGTTTTGTTCACTATTGAGTAAATCAAAGTGAAACATTGTCACTTTTGATCCCTCCATATGGTTAGATCATTTTTTTCTACATAAGAACAATTTATATTTTACCAAGTCGTTGAAGAAAATTCCCATGCTTTCTAATCCTATTAGTTGATATAAGTATCTAGTTTGAGTATGACTATTGGTTGGTATTTTCTTTGGCCTTATATTAACCTCTTTCAAGATATTGCATGTTATCATGGTTGGATGATGGTCCTTTGATTAGATTTATGCAAGTACAATTTTATTCATTTAAGCAAGGATTTGAAATCCTCATCATCCACCTCTCAAAACCCCTAAATCTGGGCACTAAGGTTAAACGATTTTTGTTTATTTCCATGAATAGTGATAAGCCTCATAACATCTAATGGACCCCACTTTGATTCAACCGCCAACTTAAGCCTAAAGAAAGGTGAGTTTATTTTTGGCACAATTTCTTACCCAATAAACTATCTTCAAGAAATAGATAGAACATTTGGCTCCACTTTGTTTCTATTTGGCGATTCCATGGTTTACTAAATCCATTGGTTTGAGATGTCAAGTGCATTCATTACTCTATTTTCTCAAGGCTTAATGATGATCGCATTATGTAGTTTATATTTCTTGATATCGACAATAATAAAAAATTTCAAATATTTACGTAGGATGAAGTTTTCAGAGTTCCTGAATTATGTATGTTCCAACACCTTATTGGTTTTTACCTGCAAGTATGAGCTGCTCATGCAATTTCATTTTCATCTTGTATATGTTTTTCATAATTTTAGCAACATACATGGTGGTATGTCAAATAATCCAATCCTCACTTGGCTACACTCAAGTTTGACTACACTTAACAGGGCGGACTTTTAGTTCAATAGCTAGGGGCATGCCATTAAATAAGTTTTCATTATGAGAATTTGGTGTGTAGTAGATTAGTTAAATAATGACTCCATCGCCCAATGGATTAGGTACTACTATGGTTTATTTTATATTGTGGTAGGTTGATATTTGTAGTAAGATTTAAAATTAAAATAGAGTGCAGGTTTGTAGTTATAGGTATCAATTCACGGATTAAAGGTAGCATATTGTAGTTTGCATATTGCAGGATACACCACTAATGTGATTGTTTAAGTACTGTAGATTGTAGGTGGGATTAGTATAACTCCATTCAAAAAGGATTCAAGGCACTTGGTCTATAGTTCTCCACATCCCATAGGGGGAAGTGGTCCCTAGTTGGAGCATATGTTGTAACATTTTCTTAGAAAAATGTCACAATTTGTTTTTTGAGCTTTGCTAGAAATTTGTGAGCTACCTTGGGGTGTTGTCTTTTCCTTAGAATAGTTTTGGAAGGGATTTTCTCAAAGGTTATCAAGTTATCTATAGAATAATAATTTATTTATTTGATCATTTTTAAATTATGATACCCAAGTAACCAGAGTTCACATGTTCCATGTGTACGAAGTAAGAACTAGCAGTAACACAAGTATGAAAGGAAAGATCATATTCCTGTCAGAACTATTCCTTGAAGGCATACTTGTTGTCTTAAATAGGAGTTCTCGATCATAATATTGTGTCTTCAGTAAGATAAATCTCTCCAATAATTTCTTTTATTGTTGGCTCTACTACCAAATTTTACAGAGATGACAAGTGTAACCATACAAATATCAATGTGTTTGTGTTTTTCATGATGTCTTATGTTACCCTCTCAAAATGCATTTTGAATTTTGAGCATTAGGAGGCCTTTCTAGCAGCATAGAAATTTGATTTTTCATAATGGTTTGGTTGATATTTCAAAGAATTAATTTGTTCATCATTCATGCAAAGGGGGTTGTTTCTTGTTGAAGACCTTGTATTTATTAATAGGCATTGTGCAAGTAAGAAATGGCCGTAAAATGAATTGAATAGGTAGAAATTTTGGTTATCTAATGGCTGAGTAAGCCATTAAGGAATATGGAAGAACACTTAAAGGGAATGTAAGAAAAAAACTCATGAAGGCAGTTAGTTCACACCAACAACATTTTAAAGGATACTTCAATATTAGAAGTAAAAAATCAATGACTATTAGTAGGTAAGGGAAGGTTTTGGTTGAACCATTTGCATAATACTATATCTTGAGAAGAGCTTAACTGTTGAATTGTTGAATAGTATGCACTCTACTTGTTGTGGGACTAAATAAGAGTGACAACATTATCATAAGTTTTATGGTTAGATATTGCATAACCTCACTAGCCAAAATGAATAAAAGAATGTCTTATTTGTTTCAATGAAAACATTTCAGGTGCATCACTCATAACACATAAAATAAGGTTGATGCTCAATAATAAGCGTACATAGGTTTCTCAGATCAATATCACTGCCCAAATGACCAATGGACTTTATAAATAGTGAATCCCCATCACATTCTTGATGTTTAACGGAAGGGCGGGTCCATGATTCTTTGTTTTTTCAAATGCACTTTAGAGACATGATAGGCATAGGTTAAAAGTGGGCCCTCCTCACAAAAAACAAAAACTAAAAGAGACCCCTATGCATTCCACTTTCATATTTTCTTCATATCACTGTTTGTCACCGTCAACATTTGAGGTTCTTGAATAATTTGGGAGACAAGTGTTTCGAAAGACCACATGTTTATTCAATGGCCATTCATGAGACTTCTACCCGTTCGAAGCCATGCCATTCTAGGTGTCCCTCTATGATGCACGTGGTTTCTCGTTTAGAAGACATCTAACCCAGCACCACCAAGATCTGATTTTTTTTTATAGCGCATTGTATAATATTGGTAAAAAAATACTACAAAAGAAGTGCATTGGAAAATATGCTACAATATTTATTTTGCCCATATCTATTATCCATTAAAAATATAATTCTTATTTTCCAGTTGTTGGAAAATTGTTTATGGTTTTGAAAGGACTGAATTTAATTGAGTTTACAGAAAATAAGATCTGAGATGACATGACAAAAGAAATAGTGAAAGCTTTAAAAAATAGCTCTGAGTTTCCAAAGACATACTACTATCTTATTTAATTTGAGAAATACATGCTTTATTAATTAAACTATACAATGATTTCATTTGGTTCTTGAGCTTGTTGTTTGTTGTTTGTTTATGTCGTAGGTGCATATGATTTTTACGCGTGATGAGAAAGGTTTAAACGATGTCACATTCTCATTTAAGGCCATACTATTAATCTTATTCAACCACAAGAAAAAACAAGGGTATTCATTTTTGTTTGACATGTTATTTAGTCTTGAGGTTACACAGGAAGTGCCAACTACAATAGTCCTTTCTTATGACATGAATGAGAAGGAAAGCACAATTGTTGTGTTTGATCTTAGTGGGTGTACTTTTGATGTATCAATCCTTAAAATATACAATGGTGTATTTGAGGTACATAGAAGATATTTTGATGAGCGAGTCCACGGTGAAGGTTTACTAAGCATTGAGATTGTTCATGAATTACTACTAATGTGGAACTCAGAGTCTCAAACTCAAAAGTACTTGGGGAGAGCATACCTTTATGATTATATATCTGCAATTTAGTACTAATTACATGTGCCTATCTATATTCTCTTTTGAAAAAAGAGTTAATAAAGAACTCTTATGTACTTATATTAGTCATTTAGGTAGTTGACATGTAAAACTATTTGACCTTGAAACTAGATCTAGCGCAAAGTTTCTAACATAGTAGAAACAAAGGAGGGAGAAATCGGGGTTTTCATCATCAAATACTAGTGGTGAGCTTCCTCGTAATCTTTTTGGTTATGCCATCAATTTTTGTGGTAGAGTATTAGTAGGCATAATATTATTTTTAGATCTATGGGCATAAAGCAAATCAAAATTTGTTTCTTATCACTTGTTGAATTTGCAAGATTTATTTCTTCAAAAAAATTATCGACTCCATCCTTAGTTAGTGTTGCAAGGTTACACTTTAATGATTTTGAGGAAATCCAATTCTAAGCAACCAAGATTTCAATATTCCTCCAAAAGGGTTTGGTGGTCTTATGCCCTATTGCAGGAAAATGTACTAATGTGGTAGATTAACAAGATAGCTTCAACTACAACATAAAGTATGAGAACATGGAACCTTCAAGCTCTACCTTTATGAATATGGAAACTGCAAAGGCCACCTGTATGTTCAATGTGTAGGAAAAAATAGGGCATGTTTTGCTAATACGTTTTATTCAGTTTATTTTAGATACTATAATCTTGTATTATTTATTTAGTATTTAATCTACTATGATCTTGACATTATAGTTATTGATGTAAACATGCATAATGCAAGTGATGCATTGTATATTCAAACTAGGAGAATCAAAATTTTGTTTAAAATGTCTTAAGTTAGACTTATGTTTATGTTGATGGTAAAGATATTGATTTGAATTATATGTGCATTGCATCAACAACACAAGATCATGTGAGAACTACAATGAGGGTTGCCAAAACATCACAAACATTCACCTAATGAAGGCCATTACAAACTCTCTTAACAAGTTTGAGTTTTGAGGACTATCATTGATATAGGGTGTGGAATTGTTAGTAAGGAAGCTTATATACTAAAGAGGAATATCTTGACCATGTCATTTATGCCAAGGGATTCATATACTAAATAGGAATATCTTTTCATCAAGGATATAAAATATACTCAATAGAACAAACTTACTTTGTCACAAATTTGTCAAATGAAACATTCAAGATAAGAGAGAGAGGTTTTGGTGCAGTCGACAAGGGAAGCTTGCAACATACCACAATGGCCATAAACATTATTAGAAGTGAAGCAACTCAAGGAATACAACAAAAATTTCAACATGAGTTGGAGATTTTGAGCCATACTCTTCACCTGAATTTTCTAGTTTTACTTGGATGTTTTCCTGAGAATGGGTGTTTGATCTATGAATATATGGAAGATGATAGGCTAGACCTGCAAGGTCAACAATACTTCCTTTGCATGGTTTTCACACTTCAACATTGCTTGGAAAGTGGCATTTGCAGGATTTTTTCTTCATAGTGCCAAGCCAAAGTCGATCGTTCATCATGACTTGATTCTTGCTACTATCTTGCTTGAACATAATTTTATTAGCAAGATTGGTGATGTCAGTATTACTAGGCATGTGCCTACAAATACCACAACCATGGTAACAAAATACAAAGACACCATCCCTACCAGCATATTTTGTTATATTGATCTAGAGAAAACAAAGGATTGGTATCTGGGTTCCCCTATCTGATTTTTATGATATCGGAATCTCATTTTTGCAGATAATAAAACCACCCAATCTCTTACACATGCAATTGATAGAGAAAATAAAAATGACTCATTTCAACAAATTATGAACATTAATGCTATACATTGGCCTCTTAATGAGTTAAAAATTGGTGCACTAGTTCGAGTTCAATATTCATTAATGCCAAATCACTAGAATGTCTTCCAGTATTTTTTTGTAGGGATGGCGATTATGATATTATAGGATTTGTTGGTTTTCAAATAACTATAATGAAAATAAGTTGAAGCAATGATTCAGGTAGCATTGTTGTATACAGAGACCTCACCAGAAGATAAACCCAAAATGACATAAATTGTATGCATATTAGAAAGAGTGGTAACAAATTGAAGTCAAGAGGAAAGAAGTGTTATATAATAGGTGGCAAAGCTTGTTTTATTTAAAGGGAAGTTGATTGATTTGCAGGGGACAAGTACATGATAGTTCCACTTTTTAAGGAATATATCAGGCACTAAGCAACAACTCCAAATCTAAAGGTAGAGGATCAGTCAATAGTAAGTCCCTTTTTCCAAAACTATGAGAAGATTAGAAGCGAGAGGATTATTTCCAAATTTGAAGGTATTTGACTCCAATAGTTCCAAATTTCTTGTGAAAAATCAAATAATTTTTTTTTTTTAGTTTATTGGTAGGTTTTTAATTTGTAAAGGATAATGGTTGTTGGTGTCTTTTTAATTTCTTTTGAATACCAATGTTTTCAATGTAAGGGGGTTGGACTTTGGGAAACCAATACACTTATTTTTTATAATAGCCTAACACTACCAAGGTTTTAATTAGAGTTTTTTGTCTTCAGCTCATAGAATAACTGTGTTTCATGTGACTTCTTCTTATTTTCCATAATTTTTTCCCTCATATATTTTGATGTTGTGTGGATAATTAGGAGAGGCAAGGCTGAATATCAACCTCCCTTATATCCCTTGCAAGTTATACTCATTATTGAGTAGATCAAAGCGATAGTTTGTCACTTTTGATCCCTCTATTGTGATTGTTGCTTTATACATAACAACAATTTATATTTTGTCAAATTGTTGAAGGATATGTATTCAGTCTGAGTATGAATGTTTGTTGACATTTTCTTTAGTCTTTTATCAACCTCTTCCAAGTTATTGTATTTTTTCATGGTTGAATGTTGGCCCTTTCATTATATTTTTGCAAGTAGGGTTTTGTTCTATTAAGAAAGGATTTTAAACCCTTATAAATCACCTCTCAAAACCCCTAAATTTGGCCACTTTGCTTAAAAGGTTGTTTTTCATTGCCGTGAATAGACATAAGTGTCATAACATGTAAGGGACCCCCTCTGGTTCAAGGGCTAGCTTGTGCCTAAATCAGGGTGAGTTGATTTCTTGGCACAGTTTCTTATCTAATAAAATATCTTCAAGAAATACATACAATAGGAGAAACATCCCATGTCTATGATATTTTGTGTAGTTCTTCATAAAATATAAGTGTTTTAGTTTATATATGTGTTTATGTCATTTATGTTGTGTATTTAATGTGTTTAATTGTTCTTAAACTTGGGAATATTATGCATGTGTGATTATGAATGTTTTAATTAATTTCATATTAGAATATTTGTCATGGTGCATGCATATGCCATCATTTATAGTTATTATTATAGTATCATGGATATTATGGTGAACAGAAAGGGAAATTTGGTGAAATTTCCCATACCAACCATCTTCATAAGTGGTATTAGGCATACGAGTTCAAAATTGAGATCATATGGGCTAAATATTAGAATGTAAATCATAATTTTGAAAGGTAATGTTTCCATTATGCTTGTGAATTTTTTCATGAAATTACTTGTGCAAAATTTGGGGAAATTGAGTAAAACTCATTAGTTGACGAAATTGAGGTTAATTTTGTGAAATTTAATATCAAAAAATCCTAAAGACTAAGAAAATTCATGACTTTTCTTATTATATAGGAAATGGTAGCTATAGGATACTTACCTATTTTAACACCACTCTTTTTAGTTAAAGTCCATGGAGGAGATAAGTGGAAATTCTTGCAACGAGATTGAACCACTATGAATAGGTTTCCATGAAAAACTTGAATATGAATTTTCATAGTGACCCACAAAGGAAATTTTTGAAATTTAGAATTATTGAAGGAATTTGAAAAACTTGGAATTTTTTTATTTTTTAAAAATTTGGTATTTATGCATAGGGGTGACATGAGTGATGACATTGAGGGCATCATATATCCATACCAATGACATGGAATAACAAGGACCATAGTGGCAATGCCTACATAGGTAGAGTAAGCTTAGTAGTGCATGAATTATAGGCTCATAAATTATTAGAGTGGTCATAACAACGAAAGAGGTTACATACCCAAATGAATTTGGTTTTCAATTGGATCATATGTCCCACAAATAATGAATGACCATTGTGTGTCCCGCATTCAAACCACTGACGGTAAGTAATTATGAGAAAAAATGAAAAATTAAAGTGTGTGGACACTGGAGGTTAATGGCTTGTAATCCACACCATTGTTGATTTTGGATTAAGGAATGCAGATGTGTGTGTGCTAGCAAATGGGGTGTTAGAGGTGGGATTCCACACATCATCATAGGGAATGTGGGGGTGATGGTCCTAAGGATTTCTATGGAGTTTCCTATCTCATCCATGACATGGGTTATGTCATTTGGAAAATAAAGTATAAGAACAACACACAATAAAAATAAAATAAAAAAGAATGGACGAAAAGGGAAAATGTAAAGGGGAATACTAAAGGGATGAAAAGGCAGAAGTAGAATCCTTCCAAGATTTCATGTTGATCTCATTATGCAATATATCCTTCAAAATTATTAATAAAATTATTGCTAAAAGAATGAAAGCGACTTTGGCCACCTTTCTTTCCAAAGACCAACATGCTTTTTTAAAGGGGCGTAATATTTTGGATGCAGTCGCAAATACTCAGGAAAGTCTTTTTTCAATGATATCAAGAAAATCAGATGCAGCCATTCTGAAAATTGACTTACAAAGAGCCTATGATTGTTTAGATTGGGGGTTCATTAGATGTTTACTAGCAAAGATCGGCCTAAAATCAAACTCCATCATCTGGATTATGTCATGTGTCGAAAATGTACACTACGCGGTCATCATAAATGGAATGCCTTCTCCTTTCTTTCCAGCAAAAGGGGTCTTCGTCAAGGATGCCCCCTTTCTCCTCTTCTGTTTATATTGGCAATGAAATCTCTAAGCCTCCAGATAAACAACGCAGTGTCTGAAAATAGGTGCAGGCCTGTCAAGATTTGCAGGGACAATTATATCTCTCACAACCTCTTTATTGATGACGTGCTCATTTTTGCTATGAGTTGCAGGGTTTCCTAGATATGTCTCAATGATATTCTTAATAGATTCCAAAGAACTACTGGGTTACAAATTAATAGAGCAAAATATACCCTTTTCCACAATGATACCAACATGGAAATGGTGAATTGGATCTCTGAGCTGTTTGGAATAGAGTCGAGATTGCTCAAGGAGGGTTTGAAATATCTGCGATTTCAGCTGAAGGCCAAGGGCTATTCCAAAGAAGATTGGCAATGGGTGATAGAAATATATTACAAAACGATTTTGGCGTGGGAATATAAGACTCTTTCCTTGGCAGGTAGAATTATTTTAACTTAGGCAGTCTTAGCGCAATTAGCTATTTACTGGGCTCATATTTTCTTCCTTCCAGCAAGTATCATACACAAAATGAACAAAGTATCTGCAAATTTTATTTGGGGTGGTACATCTAAACAGAGGAAATTCCATCTTTCTAAAATGGAAAAGATCTCTCTACCAAGGAATCTTAGCAGTTGGGGCCTATTAGACTTGCGGAATTTTGGTAAAGCGCTCCTATGCAAAACGTTGTGGCAGGGTATTTATGGTGAAGGGCTGTGGAGTATCTCTATTAAAAAGAAATACATGAAAGGTAAAGATTTGGAATTCTGGTACATGAAGGGATCAATTGGAGCCAAACAAGGATCTGCTATTTGGCTCAGTCTCCGCAAAGTTGAGCAATACTTCTTAAAGAATCTGAAATGGAGTCTTTATTCTGGCAGCAAAATTTTAATTGGAATTGACCCCATTATGGGTGGGCGGGAATGCTTATCCATCCCTGAATTCCTCTTGTTCTTCTTTTACAGAAATGACATTTTTACGTGGGACAAATTAATATCAGTTTGGCATGGCCCAATTCCCTTATGGAAAGAAGCCCATGATCTTCATTTGCAGAACCTCTGGTTTCCGTATGGAATTCTGTGAAGGATGCTCTTCGTAGCTACGGTTTCCATCGCTCAGGGACAGCGGATCATCTTATTTGGATTGTGCCAAATGCAAAGTTGTCGGCTCGAGTTAAAGACATTTACTGTGATATGATTAAATCAAAAGCATTTAGTTCCTGTTCTATATATCCTCTGATCCTCTAGAAGTCGGGATGCCCTCTTAAAATGATTCTTTTCTCGTGATTGGTCTCCCACAACAGAAATTTGACTTGGGAAAATTTGAGGAAAAGGAATTGGCACAGACCAAGTAGATGTTCTATGTACGAATCAACGGAGGAATCCAATTATCACATGTTCTTCGAGTGCAAATCTTCTCTGCAAATCTAGTATGAATTGTCTCTACTTTATGGTTTCCCTCATGTTGTTTTTGTTTCAATCCAGGCAGCTTTTGAATGGTGGTGTGCTCAAAGAGAATCATGGAGATCTCTTATTATCATTGTCCTATGGTGCGCATGGAAATGGAGGAACAACAAAACCTTCGAAGACTCAAAGGACTCCCTAATGTCTATCTTGCATCATATCATCTCCATCTATGATTCAGTGCCATTAAAACAACCCAAAATGAAAAAGGGTCTCATGAAAGAGAAAGAATGTCCTCTCAACAAAGTCCTTTGTGCTTATTTTTATGGGGCCGAGCAACATAACATTTGTCGTTGTGGTGTCCACATTATTATGGATGAGAAGATACAATACTTTATTTCATGGAATGGTGGGAAAGGCACTAATAGTTTGGCTGAGGCGAGGGCCCTAGCAGGCCTGCTTGTTTTTGTGTGTTTTTCGATATTCAGGAAATTTCAATTTATGGCGACTCAAAAACAATGATTGATCATGTTAAGGGTGCCTGCCACATTAGTAGTCCTCATTTGACTAGGTGGATGGACAAGATTATGTTTTTCTGAGGGCGCATGAGAGATTTCTCCATTCACCACATCTTCCATTCCCAAAACTTCCAAGTTGACTGTCTGTCAAAGAAGGGGATGATTTTAGATTCTAGCTCATGGCCCATGATGGTTATAGATGGAGAGTTCTCCTGCTTCATCCAGGACTTCTCTATTCCTGGGTTTTGAGTCTCTTTGGTTTTTATTATAGCGTCATTCTCTTCATCTTTTTGCTTCTTTTAGTATCTATCATGTCTTCTAGTTGTCCCTATACACAATCTCTTTTTTTAATATGTGTATACTCATCTGGTGCTCTTTTATTTGAAGATTGTTTCTGATTATGGACTGGTGATTTTGGCTTCCGCTTCCTTGGGAATTCCTATTCCTACAGGTGTTTTGTCTCATATATTTCGGTCTGCTGGCTATTTTTGAGCCTTTTTTGTACCATCTGGATCTTTTATATTGACTCAATATAATACTATGATGCTTTTTTCTCTCTGAAAAAAAGGTAAGTCTAGTTTAGCTTAGAGTGGTAAGGATAATGAGATGGTTGTATTTAAGGGTGTCATAGGAGTCAAGTGTTGTGTTAACAAGTCCCATATATATATAATATATATATATATATATATATATATATATATATTATATATATATATATATATATATCAAATTAATATTATTAAATAAAAAATTGTTTTTATAAGAAAATTTCAACTTAATTAAATTTAAAAATATGGAAAACAAATTATCAGATGGAAAAATAATATTTAGGCTTCTATGTTTATTTTGAAGTAGGGATTTTGAATATCTAATTTAATTATCAATAATTATAAGATGGATGTTAAGGATTTAACTTACTCATAAACTTTTACAATATTTTTAAGAAGCACATAAAATTTTAGAATATTTTTAGTAGCAGTTATAAATTAAAGGCTAAGATTTATTTCAAATATAGCTATTTCTTTTTCACAATTTTAATTAAATTGCTTAATCAAAATATCATATGAAGATATGTCATACGAACATGAGTTGAGGTTTTTTGGACATGTGGTACTAGCAAGCTATGATATTAGCCCATGATAGAGTAACAAAGTCTATTTACATGTTAAGAAACTCCATGTTAAAGTTGAGCTAAATGAGCATGGTTAAGAATCTTGATATATGTTTTTCTAAATGTATGTATATGTGTAATTAATAATAAAAATAACTATATCTTAAAATAAAGTTATAATTCAATTAATTTTTCTAATCTATTAAAATCTTCACAATATATTATAAGATAAATGTTTTGAGAGCCCCAAGAGTTAATTCAAGTGGTTTAGAACCATACTTGAAATTCTTTGATATTCTTACTAATTATTGTTGATCACTTCTCTTGATACAACGGTTTCCCATACTTTCATTCCAAGTAATAAAAATTGAAGAAATACTAAAAAAATTATTAAACCCAACCTTTAAGTTTCCAATACTTCCATTCCCAATGGAAGTAATAAAAAAAAAAAAAAAAAAAAATCCACAAATTTCATTCTTCCACTACCTTCATTCAAAATGAAAGTTAAAATAAATAAATAACATCACGAGTTTCATTCGACAAGGCCAGGAAAACTAAATTCAAAAAACAAACTTTCATTTCAAAGTTTAAGAGGAAAAGAAAGAAAGTGTTTTCGTATTTAAGAATATTCAGCATATTATTTGTACTATTTCTACATCTTATGAATAAATCTCACACTGTATTGGTAATATTTGTAAGTGATAATTTACTAACTCAGCAAAGGTATGAAAACAAAATCAATTAATAAAAATTCACATGTACCGAACTTGGATGTAACTTCAACGTAATTTCGTAAAAGCAAAATATTAATATCTCAAAATTCAAAAATGCCAACTTTATCTAAGTTTGACGGTACTGATCGTCATGGGTTTCACGTGTGATCACCTCATCGCATAATGTCTAGATTTGAGGGCCTAATTTCTAGATATGAGCGCATCTCTTTCGGTCGAAGCTGTCATCAAAAAGCAGAAGACACTGCAGGGCAAAAGTCAAACTAAAGGTAATTTGTTAAGTTGTTATGACAATTTAGGAAATAGCTACTAGCAATTGTCCCAAAAAGTACAAAGAGAGGCCGATAGGATTATTAAAAGGAATAAACCTCTACAAATAGTCAAGCATATACAAAGCTCGCTAGTGACCAAGGCAAGCTCCCTAGTGACCAAGGCAATAACCACGATGACCCGGTACCAACACATTTGATACTAAAACAACAAAACCAAAACCAAACCATTCATATCAATATATTAAGTTTAAAACGCGTTCATACTAAAAACTCAATAGATTATTGGCAACACACTTTATTTTTTTAAATAAAAAATAAATTACACCGTTTTACATGGTAAATGAAAAGCGGAGAAATTTGTGATTTGCAAATATTAAAACAAACCACTTAGATTGCTGGTTGACACTACAACTAAAACATTAACTAATTGTAAACCTTAATTAATAATGATAACCCCTCAAGTGAAGGTCAAGTGAAGGTAAGATCAACATTATTTACTTAAACCATAGAGTGTTGAAAAAGCATTATTTAAATAGATTATATAAACATTAACCATTCCGCAATATCAACATTATTTACTTGGATTATGTCAACATTTACCATTGCTTGCATCTCGGTAATTATAACCAGACGGAAATAAGGTAGGCCCCATAATATTATTTACGTGGTTTATGTCAACATTTACCATTACATGTATCTCGGTAACCATAACCAGATGGAAATAAGGTAGGCCCCGTAATTGTATAATGCGATTAGAAAGTCAAATTATAATATTCTTAAACCAATACTTATTGTATTCTTATGTGATGTTTAAGAAAATACAATTAATTTTGTGATCTATAAATAATTGTGTAACTATTTATATTTAAACATTAATAATAATAATTATAATTATAATTATAATAATAATAATAATAAATAGTTTACTATGGATGGAAAACCTTGATTTCCCATCATTTATCATAACCCCCTAGCAGTATTAATTCTTTCTTTTATTTATTCTATATCAAACCTGGAAAGGATATCTACCCACGCTCATACATTTGAGCGAAGAACTCGTACCTTGCCGACACAATACCATAATCTGCCGGTAGGTTCAAGAAATTCGTTTATTTATTCGTAAACGGGAATATATTATCATTACCTGGATGGTAAACCTTTTAAAAAGCTCTACCCACCCTCACACATTTGAGCGAAGAACTGGTAACTTTCCAAGACCATACCATAATCCGCATACCTCAATAATATTCAATATAGTCAAGAGCCACACCTGGCAAATCTCATTCAAGGGAGGAGCATGCCTGTTAGGATTAGAAACCGTGTCATTATAACAAAAACTTCTGAAGTTTCCACTAGACCACGGCCTGATATACAAAGCAACAGAAGTTCTTGTAATTGAATTCAAAATTGTATGCAGGCTTCTCTAATATTGTAAGCAATGGGGTTGTTAAATATAATTTGTGTCTACAGAAGGGAGGCCAAACACACATACATGTGTGCCCAGATAGTGTACACATGTCTATATTAAACACGCCTCCAAGTTCTATCGATAAAAAAATATATCAATACAATGAACATATTACGCAAAAAGGGTGGATAGCAGAAAGGCTTTTCCCATAGAAACATATAAAGGGCAGGTAACGTTGGGCCTAAGTACTAAAATTGGCTACCTATGAGCTAGTGAATCCTGTGATTTACAAAACACAGCTGTACAGAGTCCAGACACAATCAAATTTCACCCCTTAATGAAGACACATGCCTTCATGCAAGAGTGCAGCATGAGCCTGGTAGTGAAACAAAAATCAAACTATTCCTTTGCAACTTTTCAGGCATCATGCGAAGGAGTGACATATGTCTGGTCAGGAAGCACAACTAACCTATTAACTATTACCTATAAAATGTTGAAAGGATGTGAGGGGAAACACCACACCCCCACAGGATATGCAGATTTGAGACTACTCAAGTCCATCAGACCCCAGCCAGCAAGAGCACCCTTGATGGGCCACAAAAAGTTAGCAATGGCATGGGAGTGGCAGAAAAGGTTTATTTTCCTATGCCTTGCAAACAGCTGCACCAGTAGGCAAATTGAAACTGATAGGGCAGTCACCCCTTCTACAACACTCTCAACAACTCTGTGTCAAGCAAGAGATCTATAGTTAGTGACCAATGAATCACAAGAAAATTATTGTCCCTTTTCCCTTTAAAAATTCTACATGATGGCGGGGAATTAGCTATTTATCTTTTCAGGGTTATTATGATGAGCAATGAAACCAGAGACTTGAAGCCAAATAGATGGAATTGCAAGCCAACTACTCACACTAAAAACCAGTGACCGATTAAGAATACCCATCAAAAGATGGCCTTACCCTTTAACAGCTACTTCACACTCTACCTGCATAATTGTCTGACTAAGTATTAAGAAAAATGTATGCCACACAAATGGGAAATGCATATGGCCCTGTCTTACTGCGTGGATTGTTGCTCTGCTTGCGATGCCATTGTCTGTCAAAAGAAGGTCAATTACTATTGCAGGTCAAAGAGAGTTGGATTACTAGTGGGGCACTCGCTGATTGGAAAACTGATTCAAAAGGCAACGACCACTGTAACTGGACCGAAGTCACCTGTGATAGAAACACCATGTCTGTTGTGGGTCTGGACCTTCAAAACTTGAAAATCACTGGAACGATTCCTTCTAGTATCGGTCAATTGAGTAATCTGAGGGGCTTGAACTTGTGCTTAAATTATTTTGGGGGGGATTTTCCGTCCGGACTACTGAATTGTAGCCGTTTGGTTATCTTGAATTTGTCTTAGAACATGTTCAGTGGGCCCTTTCTAAATGGGATATATAAACTGGAGGAGCTGGTACGATTGGACCTCTCAGCCAACGATTTTTCTGGGGACATTCCTATTCGGATGGTTGCCTCTTCTTGAGGTATTGCACTTGGCCTATAATGTTTGAATGGTATTGTTCCTTTCTTCCTTGGAAATCTCTCTTCGTTGAAAAGCTTAGCACTGGACAACAACCCTCTGTCTCAAGGGGTAATCCCACCTGAACTCGGGAACTTGACAAAGTTGCAGCAGTTGTGGATGACAAATTGCAGTTTAGTGGGTGAAATTCCAGAGACATTAGGGAATATAAGAGATATGGTACACTTGGACCTCTCACGGAATCTTTTGACTTGAAGGATCCCTAACACATTGATGGCCTTTACAAACATGACACATTTATTTCTATTTATGAACAATCTATCTGGACCAATTCCAGACAATATCAAAAATCTTAAGAGTCTTGTGAATTTGGATCTGTCAATCAATGAGCTAAATGGAAGCATCCCCGATGGGATTGGAGATTTGACAAATTTAGAGACAATGCAGTTATCCAACAACACACTTTCTGGGTCTATACCCTCTGGGCTTGATAAGCTTACTAATTTAGTCCATCTCAAGCTTTTTACCAACAAGCTCACAGGACTAGTGACCCCAGGAATTGGGATGGGTTCTAAACGTGTTGAGTTTGATGTATTAACGAATGATCTTTCAGGTCCTCTTCCACAGAATGTCTGTAGAGGCAGAGTGCTGGTGGCTTTTATTGTTTTTGAGAATAAGTTTAATGGCAGACTGCCTGAATTTCTAGGAAATTGCCCTAGTCTAACTAATGTCCTAGTCCCTGATATATTGTTGTGACTCGCCAGAAACTTGTTGTGAGATGCATTGCCATCTGCTAAAAATTCTTGGAGATGATGAAGCAGCCAGTCATGACATGGGAAGGCAACATAAAACTGGATCATCCTTTGTGATTTCAAAAATGGAATTATTTACATGCCCAACATGCAAGATTTGATTGCAGAACTATTTCAAACCAAGTGTTTAGCCATAAAATACCAAAATGCATATATGTATACTACAAGTAACCTGTTAAACCAACAGTACAGGAAAAGGATAACGCCCAACCTATTCACTGATTACATTCACAGCCATACAAAACTCAGTGGAGAATATAGCCACTGTAAATTATGAAGAGAAATTTAAACACTATAATTCTATGAATTGCATAAATGGATCTTAACAAAACGAGAACAAAACAACAGAGTTTGGTTTCGGCCAGAGCTAAAACACTCAACATCCATAATAATCTAAAGACCCTAAAGTTGACAGGGAAAAGTCACTCTACACATAGAGATGTGTTTGGTAAGTTATAACTAAACATATATAATGGATCCATAGACTGAGATTTTTTTTTTATAGTTGACATAAGACAATTTGAATTAATATGATCCATAGAAAGATCATTAATTTTCAGAAAGGGTTCACATAAGCAGATAACGAAAAGTTCCTTCTCTTCCAGTGGCTACCAAGAAGGAAAACTATAGAGAAGTCTAAAATTTCTTACCAAATGCACTCTTTTGTAGAAGAGGGAACATATGCAATTGTGCATGTTTGATGAAGGCTTCAAAAAAGGGCTGTATTAATCTAGTATTGCGGAGAGTTTGAATAAGATAACAGTCCATAACCACAGAGAAGATAGGTGGTTGAGGCATCATAGTTTCAATCAGACACAACAGAGATTTCCTTCATTAAGAGAAATTAGTTATTGTGGAACAAAATCCCTTACGGACAACCGAGAACATAGGAAGTTAAGGCAGCATGGCTTCAACCAGACACAACAAAGATCCCCTTCATCAAGGGTAATTATTATTATTGTATAAAAAATCCCATACAGATAATACTTGTAATGCCTAATAAACCACCTTTGTCTAGCAATTGTTATGCATATGGGTTTATTCACAACACACACCCAACATAGATAGAGTGATTATTAATGTAAAAAGAAACCTGATCAGTTTGTAAAACCTTGCATAGATAACAATCACAAGCTAGAGAAGGGGCACAAGGCATGACAACTATACAGCCAATAATGTTAGTATACTATTACTACTAGAGTGAGGGGAGGATGCTATCAAATCAACCCAGTGTCTTGCATCCCAAAACCAGCTTTCAGATTCATAAAGCATGAAATAGGCTAAAAGGATCGGAACATTAACCTGTTGGCTGAGGGTTTTGTTTATATCTCTCTGTGATAATGGAACTGGTTGCATTGTCTAACCTATCCAATGAAGTTTGTACTGCACCAGATCAGACAATCCTTGGAAACAAATATATAAAGAAGACTAAGCTGATATCTCACGACACAAGAACTTCATAAAAAGAAGAAAACTGGAAACCCATAATAACAAGAGCCCTCAGGATGACTGGGACGTGAACACACCAATGATTCAAATACATTAGCATAATTTTTCAGCTTGATCAGAGTTCGTTAGTGTGTAAAATTCTTAAAAATGGAACTTAAATAGGAACCAGCCTAAAATGGGTGTGGGCTTGATGAATTGTGAGAGAATTGAAATGGGAAGGTGGATGAAATTCATTATCATGCAATGAAGAAGATCTTGCTTTTCTGACAGTTCTCGTAGGTGACAAAATCGAAGTCATAGATAGGGTATCGACAATCGTTGGGAGGGCAGCAGTGAAGTCATCGTAACTCTCGGCAGGTCCTCCGGTCTTTTCAACAACCACTTGTTTAGTTTTCTCGTCGATTTTGAACACCAGGTAGCAACGGATCTTCTTCCTCTTTAGCTCCAGGAAAGCATTCTTGCAGACATCTGCAATGCCCATTCCAGAAGAAGCGCTCGGCTCGATAGAAGAATGCCATTCAATGCCCCACAAAATTCAACTCAACCGATTAATTGATTGAATATTCTTTTATCAGTTTCCACTAAAAGAAAAGAAAATCAAATAAGTTAGTTATTGTTTACCATTGGGTCACACTGTGCTTTCCATTCCACATTAGTACTTTGTTCTGAAGGCTGCTGCAAACAAGACAGAAGTCTATACCGATGTGCAATGGAGTAAACATGCTGCTTCATCAAAGCTACCCTACTCAACTCTATAGCCAATCATAGAGCTAGCATAATAACAAAGACAAAAATATCAATAATGACAAAACTTGTTGCACAGATTCATTGTCAAACAAAACATCCAAGACAGAAAAAGTTTGGCAGCTGGGAGAGCTCGAGTAAACCAGGAGAACTCCATCATTCTAGTGGCTTGGGGCACATGCAATGGGCATCAAGGCCTAGGAACCCGCTGTTGGCGGAGTTGACACTAAGCACATTCTTGTTAATGGGATCCCTAGGCTTGCTCTTACTTTCTAGTCCCAGGAGTGCACCCACATATAGTGAGGTGCATCAGCAGGTCCATGTCCAGTAGCAAGTCCCCAAATCTATATCCAATTAGAGGGCTAGAGCAATAACAAAGGCAGAACAATACCAATAATGGCAAAACTCGCTGCACAGATTGCTCCATTGCCCCATCAAATGTCCAAGACAAGAAGTTTTGCAGCTGGGGGAGCTGCAACAAACCAGGAAATCTTTAGTATTCTAGCATGGCCTAGGGCATATGCATCAGACATCAAGGCCTCGGAACCTGCTACAAGCAAAGTTGACACTAAGGGTATTCTTGTTAAGTGGATCCCTCGGCTTGCTCTTAGTTTCTAGTCTCGTGAGTGCATTCGCATATAGTGAGATGCAGAGGAAGGCCCAGATAGAGCCTTACTGCAGGAAGCCCACTCGCAGATTACCAGCAATACACCGCTTCATCAAAACCCACTGCAATCAACTCTAGATCGCTGATTGGAACACAATCATTAAGTGTTGTCACACTCAAATGAGCAAGGCTATACTGCTGTGCAATTGGCGGTTAATATGTTGCTAAATAACAACTACACCCTACTCAAACTCTATATCCAATTAGAGAGCTAGCACAGGAACAAAAACATAAAAATGCAAGAAAAAATCACTGCATGGATGCTTCGTTGCTCCATCAAGTATCCAAGACAAGGAGAAGTTAGGCAACTGGGGGATTCCCAACAAACCTGGAGGCCCCAGGGGACTACAACCCCAGCTTGCATTTCAGCCGCAGAAACCCAGCGCATTGTTCCGAGAAGCTAGGTAGGATCTTCAAATCTAATGCCCCCACTTCACCCTACGGCCTACCCCATGGCCCCAACTTGTATTGGAATTACAGAGGCACAAAAGCCCAGAGCCAAATGTGATGACAGCAGTATTGCTCCAAGAAGTTAGAAACTATGAGTGTCAATGAACCCACACTGTGCTCCATTCAATGGCACCCTAACGACCACTTCCAAAACGCAGGGAACAGATAATAAGTAACTAGAACACTGTTAATGCTCTGAGAAGTTAGCAATTGTCACTATAAATGAACCAATATTGGAATCCAATCAATAATAGCATACCCACTACTTCCAAACCACAGAGAACAAATCAAAACCAAAAACTAAATATTACTAATAAAACAAAAACCTAATGTAGCAGATCTATAATACAATACAACAGATCTGTAACAAAAGCAATTACCTGCTGCTTCACACCCAGAGGGGCAGCTTCAATGTAAGAAACATTACAGTCATAAAACACAAATGGGTCTCCACAGCAGGCCTCTCTGAAGAAAAAAAACCCAAACAAACACAAGCAGCAACAATCTCCTGTATTCCTCCATGGCAGTTGTTTTCTTCTTCGAACAAGCTTTCTGCAGAAATGTAAGCTTCGGTATATATGATAAAACCCTTAAGAAAGCTCGTCTGGGTATTGAAGCCCTCTTTGCATGCATTTCCTGAGCTATTTATGCGGAGAACACGCATGTTAGTTCTGTAAGGAATCTAATTTGACAGCCTTACAGACCTCCTCCTAGTGATCTAATTCTAAATCCTAAGTGCACAGATGTTACTCCAAGAATATTAGGATGGCTCTCGGACGCATTGCACAGAAATGCAAACCAAAACCAGATGTGAGATACTGTACAATAAAATATTCAGTAACAGTATTTGATAATGAAGATGCATAGTATCTACAATCTATGTTACCAGAAACGGGAAACGGGAAACGAAATGAGAAACGAAAACGAGACGAGAAACGGAATTCAGAGGTTTCGCATTCAAGAAACGAGGAGAGAGAAAAAATAAGAAAATATAAAGAAAACATAAAACAAAACATTCATTTACATAGCTGAAAAATGTAATCATCCCATTTATGATTTACCCATAATGGATTAGTGTGTATGGCCAGATGCCCGGCCGAATATATGACCCTGCTCCAATGCTAGGGAGATACAACAGTGGACTCTTATGACCTCCTACAATGCAGGGAGATATAACAGTGGATTATAGCCTGCTCCAAATTAGTAACTTCTAACATTAAAAATTTTTGTGGGATTGATGTTGGGTGTAGAGTTTGGCTTGATTTATGCTATCTGAGTTATAAAAACTATAGCTTTATCGGAAAAATGGGAGATAATGGAAAATACATGGGAAATGCCACAAATCCAGATTGTAAATAAGCTTGGGTCCAAATTGACAATTGAAGCGACATGTGCAATGAAACTATGTGCTTTCAATCAAACTATAGATTCCCTGTCTGGGAATATTAGTGTAATCGCTCAAACCATCGTTATACATTCTTCAATGTGCATTGTTAAAGATACACACCCCAAACCACCTCCCAAACAGGTAATGAAAGTTAAATTTTGAGTACTGACCATGAAGACCAGAGTGCAGGGGAATAGACTCTGGATATACCTGCACAACAAGGGTAACTCTTTTTGCTTCTCATCTAGATCGTTTCAAAACCAAATTCACTCAAAAGACAATCAATGTACCGTTATTTCAAAATGAACTAGTAATCAAACTTAGAAGAAGGTTATGGAATCTGGATCATAGTGTACATTTCTTAGCACAGACTGAACACGGGATGGCTGTTTTGCTTGCCAAAATGCAAATGCAAGTACAACACGTTGAACCCAATTCTTCAATGGGTTTATTATAATCCTTTGTGTGGCCGTCTCTTCCACGACATTTTTAGGCGCTGACCATGAAGACCAGAACGGACGTAGAAAACGGCGTTTTCCGTCCCGTTCCGTTTCTTGTGCGTTTTTTTCCAGAAACCCTTGCTACCATCCCGTTTCTGGTAACATAGTCTACAATTGCAGCAATCCACGCAGCATTGAAACGGATTGTCCTGGAACTCTGATGTAAAAGACTCCGGCATAAAACTGGTGTGCACAGATATAGTGAGATGCAGAGGAAGGCCCAGATCGAGCCTTACTGCAGGAATCCCACTCGCAGATTACGAGCAATACACAGCTTCATCAAAACCCACTGCAATCAACTCTAGATAACTGATTGGAACACAATCATTAAGGGCTGTCACGCTCAAATGAGCGAGGTTATATTGTTGTGCAATTGGCAATGAATATGTTGCTGAATAACAACTACACTCTACTCAAACTCTATATCCAATTAGAGAGCTAGCGCAGGAACAAAAACATAAACATGCAAGAAAAAATCACTTCATGGATGCTTCGTTGCTCCAAGTTCTCGACAGATGCTACCATATGCATCTTTCTCCAAAAACACAATGCGCCATTACTACACAATGCGCCATTACTACGGGAGCTCATGAATGCTTAAGCTTCCGAAGAAAACGTCACGAATTTTTCAAACTCCAACTAAAAATTAAGTAGCTGCAGAACGGCCTTCATGAATATCCATGAATACACGACGAGTATGACCGCTCTCTTTCATAACTCTGCGGACAAAGGTGTGGGTGGTTAGAGGGTTTATGCCCGCTCTCTGCCTGACGCCAGGTGTTAACCGCAGAACCACCTTCATGAATATCCATGAATACACGACGAGTATGACCGCTAGCTTTCAGAATTCTATGGACAAAGGTGTGGGTGGTTAGAGGGTTTATGCAGCCTGAGAAACAAAGGGACGACGGAAGTCCCATTCAAAGAAAGGCTTATCGGCCTAATTAAGCCTAATTAAAGCGTTTTCTACCCAAGTCACAATGCAATTTTTTTCTTAGAAGGGTAAAGGTTTTTAGAAGAAATTTAATCTTTTAAATAAGTTTTTTTTTTTTAGAGTTAACAGCTAAATACTTTGAAAATTTTTGAAATTTAACGATTATAACTCAAATTTCCAAAACAAATCTCAAAATCTTAGTAAAATTTTGATAACTTTCAGGGCAAACTTGGGACACTTTAGACGAATACTGCTCACTGATAGTTGCTTGAAACTTCAGATCAGAAGCAACCGTGAGTTCGGTGCTTCAACAACACTTTCATGTACATGCAACTCCCCTTAGGTAACGAACGAACTTTCCGTTGCTTAATTGCGTTGGTTAACTTACGGTCGTGTAATTTTGCTTGTGAAAGTAATCAGCATATTCCAAATTGCCTCTTCCGGGTTTGAAAAAGATTTCCATGTACATGTAACTCCTTTACTGTAACGAATCAACTTTCCATTGCTTCAATGGATTCCTTGACTTACTGTCGACACTTTCTCGATCCGTTGAGAAGTCTTGCCGACAGTAACATACCCATCCACACGCAATCCATGTCACGCACACCCTTCGGCTTTTGGAAACGCATATTAATATCCACAGACACACATACCAGTACCAAACCCATCTATCTTCTTTGGTTTTGTGGGGAAGCACATTACTTGTTTATTAATCATCAAAAGAAAATCCCCGACTCTTAGCCAAATATTTGCAGCATTCATATTTTCTGTACATTCAACATCCATTCTGGAGTTTGCGAAGTGACAATATTAAGATACAGGATGGAGACTGTGTTTGAGGCTGCAGTACGCAGGGAAGAGACTCCTGAAGCTCTCATCGTCATCGTTGATGTCCCAGGTAAGTGATATCCAGGAAAATATAGTTCTACATTTTTAAAATATATGTCTCGTAATGTTTATATTTACCTGTATTTATGATACTTTTGGGGATAATTTTACTCCATGAATTATCTGTTCAGGTTTCAGGAGAAAAGACGTCAGAGTGGAGGTTGATGAGGAGGGCAATCTCATCATCAGAGGAGAACGTAGTGAAAATGAAATGGAAGAAATAACAAAGGAGGGAGGGAGATTGGATACAACGCACAGCGGGCGGCGCACATTCAGAAAGGTTATAAGCATCCCCGAGAATGTGAATGTAGAAGACATCACCGCCAAGTTTAAGAATCAAGTGTTGCAGGTCTCCCTCCCTTTCGTTCAAAAGAATCAGAAGTCGCTCACAGAAGACGTTAATGGCGGTGGAAAACCGCATCTCGCAGATCTCTCGGAACAGTCAAAGCAGGACGGGATGGAGCTTGCGTTCGAGCCTGCAGTACGCACGGAAGAGACTCCTGAAGCTCTCATCGTCATCGTTGATGTCCCAGGTAAGTGATATCCAGGAAAATATAGTTCTACATTTTTAAAATATATCTGTCTCGTAATGTTTATATTTACCTGTATTTATAATACTTTTGGGGATAATTGTACTCCATGAATGATCTGTTCAGGTTTCAGGAGAAAAGACGTCAGAGTGGAGGTTGATGAGGAGGGCAATCTCATCATCAGTGGAGAACGTAGTGAAAATGAAATGGAGGAAATAACAAAGGAGGAAGGGAGATTGGATACAACGCATAGCGGGTGGCGCACATTCAGAAAGGTTATAAGCATCCCCGAGAATGTGAATGTAGAAGACATCACCGCCAAGTTTAAGAATCAAGTGTTGCAGGTCTCCCTCCCTTTCGTTCAAAAGAATCAGAAGTCGCTCACAGAAGACGTTAATGGCGGTGGAAAACCGCATCTCGCAGATCTCTCGGAACAGTCAAAGCAGGACGGGATGGAGCTTGCGTTCGAGCCTGCAGTACGCACGGAAGAGACTCCTGAAGCTCTCATCGTCATCGTTGATGTCCCAGGTAAGTGATATCCAGGAAAATATAGTTCTACATTTTTAAAATATATCTGTCTCGTAATGTTTATATTTACCTGTATTTATAATACTTTTGGGGATAATTGTACTCCATGAATGATCTGTTCAGGTTTCAGGAGAAAAGACGTCAGAGTGGAGGTTGATGAGGAGGGCAATCTCATCATCAGTGGAGAACGTAGTGAAAATGAAATGGAGGAAATAACAAAGGAGGAAGGGAGATTGGATACAACGCATAGCGGGTGGCGCACATTCAGAAAGGTTATAAGCATCCCCGAGAATGTGAATGTAGAAGACATCACCGCCAAGTTCAAGAATCAAGTGTTGCATGTCTCCCTAAAGTTCGTTCAAAAGAATCAGAATTTGCTTACAGAAGACGTTAATGGCGGTGGAAAACCGCATCTCGCAGATCTCTCGGAACAGTCAAAGCAGGACGAGAGATCATCGAACCCCCTAAAGGAAGAAGGCTTGATGCAGGAGCGACCTGCAGCAACAGAAAACCATGAAGGCGCAAACCTTCCAGAGGTTATTCGACCAGGTGATCATAAAGCAAAAGCAAATGAAACTGCCGAAGAAGCAAAATCAGAAGCCCCTAAGCACGCAGAAGACAATGTTCATGGGGAACAACCAATCTCAACTCACACGGAGGCGGTATCTGCAGTAGAGGCCGGGTCTGATGGAGACCAATCTCATTTGATACAATCGAAATTCAAGGAGCCCGGAAAGCATGATAATGAATTTCCAGAGAGACGAATTCATATTCCTTCTTCCACCCGTCCACGTTCAATGTTTTCTAACGGTGGTGTCTTAGTAGCATCTATTCTCCTCGTTTTATGTGCTGCCAAGTACCTCTCTTATATTCTGACTTCCCACAAAGCAGATTGAAACTTTGATCTACATATATCACTACTTGCTAGAGCTCAAGGCCATTTGATTTAGAAGTTGTGTGCATGGTGTTACATTATAGTATCAATGCTGCACCCTATATTTCTACTCCTTTCATATAGAAAGTGTGAAGTAACGGTTTATGCGAATAAAAAATTAAAGTTAGAGGCTTTGGTGTCTGATGTTATTAGTCCTGTAATGGCAAGACTCTCCATCCATTTGAGTGTTCACTGTTTGTTTATTACTTTAGCATTCGCCGGTGTTATTAGTTTTGTAATGGCAAGATTTTCAATTTATTTCAGTGATCATTGTTATTAGTTTAGAATTGAACAGATTAATTTTGAAAAATAAATGTTTATTTTTCATTATTATTCAAAAAAACTGTTTTTTAAACATGTGATTGGATTATGACTTTGAAGAGCTTATTGCACCCTTTGTGCCTTATGGATAACTATCTCCTATATTCTTGCCATAATTTATAGATAAAATTGAACTATTCATGTCACTATTTTTATTCTTAAACTCAATAATTTAAAAGATAACAACACATTTAATGCATTTAGCTAAGCACTAATATGAAACCATTCAATCTCTTGGATTTTTTTAAATAAAATAGAAAATAAACTATGCAATTTAATTATATGACATGTTGTTACTAGTTGTTTCTGGATGGTAAGGGAAGGCATGTTGAGTGACTGAAAGATATACATTGGACTCTCCCATCTTGTGTCATCTGTCAAAAACTACAGTTCATGCATTTAGTGAGTCACTAGTTTGTAAAACCAACTAATTTCTCCTCTTTCTTTGAAATACAATAGAAAATAAATTGCATGATTTAATTCTATGGCATGTTGTTGTGACATGTTTGTAGATGCTAACGATTTGGCTAGGTATGTCGAGTGACTAAAGAGAGATAGATTGGGCTTTTGGAACAAATGCCATTTGTCAATCATGGACTGACTTAAGGGAAGGCTCTCCTTGATTTCTAACTAGATTTCTAATGGCATTATTGTCCCCATTCACCAACCTGGAAATAGGTGGAGGAATGTTTCATTAACTTCATAGACATTTGCAATAGATTAGAAGTAATGACAAAGCTGGGAGTAAAGAAGACACAAACATCTTGCTGAAAAATGTTGGATTGGCTATTTCACGAGCATGATCTTAGAGCTAGAGGGGATTAGCCAAAACTAAACACTAGACAAAATTCATGATACAATGTTAGCACTCAACAATTTCACAAGGGAGGAAATTTTTCATCTCCACTACAAGCGAGAGGACTTGAAGGCAATCTTGCTATGGGGATTAGTTTATGGAAATGCAACTTGGCTCCATGTTTGCACATTCTTTTGCTTTTTCTTTGGCTTATTTTTCTTAAAACAAAACTGAAGGTTAATATCATTTCTTTCAATAGTTAGTTCACTCTTTCTTACTAGATTGATAGGTGCAAAACTTGTGGTTTATAGAACTTATTTTTTTTTGAATTTTGGTACAGAGACAATACAATTTATATGATTTCTTAGGCTAATGGTTAGTCACAAGTTATCAATGCTTATTTTCTATTTTTTGGGTGATATTCAAATCTAGACATTATTTTTGGGGACAATATTTCCTTGTTTGTCAAGGGCACTAATTATTGAAACTATTACTAATGACAAAATGATAGTGGGGGAAATTCTATAGCTACTTTATAAATAATAAAAGTATGTTTTTCTTTAGACCAAAGGATATCATTTATAATGCAGTATTGATAATAGAGAAATAAATGCACAAGGAAATGTCTCTCTCTCTTTCATCCTTTGATACAAGGTTGGAGTAGCTTTATTACAAGATGGAGATATTACTATAATATTATAGGGTTTACAAGTAAAGTTTTGGATCCTTTTGAGCATTTATAGTCTCTCTATTTTGAAAGTCTTCTTGTTGAAAATGTGTTGAAATCTAGTAAATGATGCAAGCCTCTTTCAGCGTAGCAAGAATCTACCCTCAAGATGATATTCATGTAAGCGCAAGAGTGAATGGAACTGTTTAAGATTTCAAAATTATCATCAGTATCACATGTTGTTAGAATCTATTAACAATTAGCTATTGCTTTTCATCAATGAACATTTTATTTTTGGAATACTTGGCCCATTTCCAAATATTTGTAATTGAAAACAGTTGTCCAAAATATGAATTCCATCTTTAGTCAAACTTTTGCAAGGAGTCGTGGATAGATGTATGTGATCCTTTTTGAATTGCATGACAAAGGAGATGATTCATATTTCAACTATTGGAAAAAAAATTAATTATTTGAAATGCTTATCTCTTGGCTCCCTCTCACAGATGCATATAATCATGATGGTTTTTTATTTCTTTGCATGTAATTATATGTGTTATATATATATATATATATATATATATATTTATATATATTTATATATTTTTGTGTGTGTGTTGGTGTAAAATGTTGCAATAAGATACTAAATTTATCTACTTCATGGGTAATAAAGATCTTGATCTCCATCTCATATTTTATAAAAAAAATTATGAATACTAGGACCTTCTATATCCTTTTTTTTCAAAAAGCATAATTTCTAGCTTAAGTGGTAGGGACTAAGATGTCATGCAACACTGGTTTTATATGAAATTTATTAAAATAAAAGAATGTATTGAGTGGTTTCAAAATTTCTTTTCAAATATGCTATGAGAACTTGCGTTAACGAGATTTTAAAATTTATTGAACATAAAGAGAAGGTAGGTTGGCCTGCAAATGAAATGACACATTTGTCAAGTTTAAGGTTTGTGTATTGAGTTTTGAGGATGATATAGTGGGATGGTGTCCTAGTGCTATAGAAGGTGGGTTGGTTTTTTTCTATTGTTCCTTTCCAGCAAGATGAATTTATAGTAGTTGCTTCAGGTGTGCCTCGGGTCTTGGTTTTGTCATTGAGCCAAATAATTTGATGTAGACGAGAGGGAGGTGGCAGTTTTCCGTAGGGTTAGAGAGGAGTGAGGCTCTTCACTCATGACTCGATTACCACTTACTTCAATGTTTTTCCGCCAGATACAAGAAAGGAAATTTACAAGATCTAGACTCAATCGGGGGTTGAAATACAATCCCATTCCAACCTAAAATCATGGAGGAAATGTTGTCATGGGTTCTTGACCCTAAGCACATGAGGGGTAGGAATAAGAAATATTTGAATTCTGTTGCTTTGCGCTCGCAAATGAAAACCTTCTTGGGTATAGTATTGAAAGATAAATAAGTGGAGAGTTATAATGCCTTCACCACCATCAAAGACATTAAAAGGATGCTTAGAAGCCAACATTTACATATGGATAGGATTGAATCTCATCTAGCACATGTGGATGGTCATATTGCTTGTGAATCGAATAATGGCGATATGATGAACGCTTCAGACTCAAGTGCGAGCGTTCATACAACAATCTCCTCTTTGGACAAGAACTAGTAATCGAGTAGGGTTGCTTTGTAGTTGGGTGTTGTATCCAAATAAGTGATTAAGCTTCAATTAACATTGAAACCCTAATATTACCCCCAATATTCTAAAACCTAATTTTGTAATGTCACAATGCAATGTTAAATAAATTGATATATATAATTTAACATTATCACAATGTTTTCCATAATATAACGTTGGTTAGATTTCTATACCATTCCAATGTAACAATGTTAAACTCTAATATTAAACCCTAATATTATACCCAATATTAAACCATTATAATATAAACCTAATATTAAACCCAAATATTATAAACCCAATATTATAATCCCTAATATTATAAAGAATAATATTAAATCTAATATTATAAACCCTAATGTAATGTCATAGTGTGATGTTGAATAAATTATAATGTAGTGTAAGATTGCAACAACAAATGTCACATTGATTGTCACATTATGACAATGTTTGTCACAATGTGAAATTGGATAGGTTCTTGTACCATTCCAACGTCACAATATTAAACCAAATATTCTAAACCCTAAAATCATAAAATCTAATATTATAAAACCTGTGGTTAACCATGTTGATCATGGGTTGATAATGGTTTCTAGAGTTTGATAATGGTGATTATGGTTGACCAAATATGTCCATGTTTAACCATGGTTGACTTAAGTTGCTCGTAGTTCAACATGAAGTTCACCCTAGAAAAGTTGACTATGTTTGACTATGTCATCACAATGACTATTATTAAATATGGTAAACATATGATTGATCATGGTTTATAATATTAGATTTTAAAATATTTGCTCTAATATCAGGGTTTATAATATTGGGTTTAATATATAGGTTTTTGTAGTATTATGGTTTCTAATATTAGTTTTAATATTGTTATTAAAAATTATTTGTGTTACTGATTATATTTAAGTTATAAACTAACTAAAAAACCCCTTTTCAAGTGGGTTTTCAATAATTTTATGATGTTTTTTTGAAATGCTTTGTTTTGGAATTTAAAATTTGCACATTGGCCAAGTAAAAAATGAATATATCTCATTCAAAAATTAATGCTAAATTTTGAGATATATAGATCAAATCTAAAATGTCAAATTTATAATGTAAGCAAAAAATTCACTAGCATTATATTTTTCATACCTCTAGCTCTGATTAATATGAAGTGTTTTAGTTATTCCAAAAAGAATGCCTCGTATCTATGGTGCAAGAATGTATGCTACTGTTTTTAACAAAATGGAAATATTTTTGCATTAAATTGTAAAATAAGCTCACTATGCATGAATATTGTTTGACTAATTTGACCATGGTTGACCATAGTTTTCTATGATAGATTATGATTATCTGTATTGATAATGAAAGGCTACGGTTCACCATGTTTTACCATGGTGACCTAGGTTAACCATATTTGACCATATTAACAATGGTTTAGCCAGGTTGATAATGGGTTAGCCATGGTTTTTAATGGTTGATTATGGTGACTATGGTTGACCAAATATCGCCATGATTGACCATGGTTGACCTAAGTTTCCTGTGGTTCAACATGAATGATTGTGGTTAATGTAGGTCCACCATGTTGAATAGATTCAAATACAGATGACAATGGTAGACCATGGTGACCATAGTTAACAATGGTCAAAAATAGTAAACCATGGCGATCATAGTTGATGATGGTTGACTATGGTTAGAATATGGTTGAAAATGTGTGACTACTATTAAACATCACTAACTATGATTTCACTAGGGTTAATGAGTTCTTAACTACAGTGGAACATGGTTAACTATGGTTGTCCATGTTCACCCTATAAAGTTAGACTATGTTTGACTATGTCATCACATTCACTATTGTTAAATACGATAAAGATAGGGTTGAACAAGTTTGATTATGGTAAAATATAATATTGGATTAAATATTAGGGCTTCTAATATAGGGTGTTTAATAATATTGGGGTTTAATATATAGGATTTATAATATATGGCTTTTATAGGGTTTGTATCAGGGTTTATAATATTGGGTTTAATATTAGCGTTAAGAAGGATTTGTGTGATTGATTATGTTTAATTTATAGACTAACTGAAAAGCCCCTTTTCAAGTGGGTTTTCAATTATTTGATGATGTGTTTTCGAAATGTTTTGGTTTGCAATTTAAAACATGGTTATCGATCAAGTAAAAACTTAATATATCTCATGTATTGGTCAAATATCTAAATATGTTTTCTTGTTTATAGCTTCAAAGTTATGCCCCTGCCATAACTTCATATTCAATTACACAAACCACATCATCATTATTCCCTTTTAGTAACAACTAACTAAGATGCATGTAAACTTGTAAATGTTCAACATTGACTTCCTTTTGTGCCCACACTTCTAAGAAAATTCATCGCAATGAAATGCTAAATGTTTAAAAGAGCTAAACCTTGCCCAAAAACATGATAAAACCACCACACCTAATCCAAAATAAGAAGAGAATATTCCAAAGTTAAGCCAACAAAAAAATCTAACTTCATTTGAAAACATGTCCCAAGTAATGGACCTTTGTCTAAAAGAAACTACATTTACTAAGATTGGCATACAACTGATGCTCTCTCAGTAATCTCAACACTATTGCTAAGTGCTCGGCATGTTCTTCCTCATTTTTAGAATATATCAAGATGTCATCAATGAATACATTAACAAACTTATCTAGGTAAGGACACAACACACTATTCATTAAGCACATAAATGTAGTTGGATAATTAGTCAAACCAAATATAGCCACAACAACGTCCTAATGCCCATACCTGGTCTGGAAAGTTGTCTTATATATGTCCTCTTCCTTGATGCATACCTGATGGTATCATGATCTTGGATCAATCTTCGAGAACATTGTTGATCCCTTCAACTGATCGAACAAGTCATCAATCCTTGGAGACATATACCTATTCTTGATGCTCACCTTGTTCAACTTCTTTTAACCAATGCATAGCCTAAGAGTACCGTTCTTCTTATTCACAAACAACACTAGTGCACCCCACGGTGATACACATGGCCTAATTTATCCACTGTCAATAATTTCCTTCAACTGCAACTTGAACTCAACTAACTCTGGCCAGGAAATGATTTAGGGATAG